>SAYR01013287.1:0-15002 GCA_004382745.1 Argopecten irradians irradians
GACATTGAGGAGTTTTCTTCACACCCATTCAGCATCTAGCTGTAGATCATAAAGGTCGAATTCGGATAGGAGACGAGTCAGACCATTGTGTGCGTGTTTTTCAGATATCATTTTCTGAACAACTTTCCTAGAGACAATAGAGACAATTGGTATTGTTTGAAAAGGAGAAGGTACGTTAAGACTCGAATATGGCCTAAAATAATTCTCCCAGTAAAGAACAACATATTTTGCCATATATAAACAGCTGAATACATTTGCTAACACATTACATCTCCGAATATCCCGCCATGTGCAATTTATGTTCACTATGACGTCATCCCAACATGCAGTTTCCGCCATTTTTCCACAAAAAATCCTTGAAAAATCATCCTTTTGGTGGTTTTCCAAAAAAAAATGGTATGTGGCCCGCCCCTTCGTGCGAGGCCAAAAAGAGATTTTCACGCGTTGTTGGTATCATGTATTTACGCAATTATCCATGCAAAATGTTAAAGTTGCTCAAAGGTGGTGGCCAAATCATTCAAGCCTTTTCTATCAAAGCACAAATTCAACGGCAGAAAGCGGGAGTCCTCCTGGGGAGCTAACAGAAACGGAAAGGAATGTGGCATGGTTAGCTCCCTATTGTACTGAAGAAAATATTTCGCCGTGTTGTGACAGGAGGAGAATAAACACATCCCTTCCTTTGTAGCCCACAAGCTATTAGAGTCCATTCAAGGATTAACAGCCACTCTCTTGCGGGATTAATCAAATATCGGAACCGTCACTAGTATGTCTAACTTCTCGCGATAAGGGAAGCCATCTTTATTTTAGTATAGGACAGACTTCCTTTCATTAACCGTTGTTTTTTCTGTATCCGGGGTCATATTTTTTAGCAGGGCTTTGATGAGGAGTTCCCACAATAAAACGGACACGGCCCATTCAGGAAAAGGCAGCTAAGAGAAAATGAGGATGCGATGTCCTTGGTGATGTGAATCCCCTCCACTACGAGACTCTGTTCATTTAGCGCCACAATGGACTTGTCTCCCAGAGGGAGATCAGGAAAATTTCCGCCTGGCTGACATACAACAGATGTTATTATTTACACGAGAGTGAATAATCTGCTTTCCTCTAAACACCTTCCCAGGTTAGCGAACCAGATCCAGGCCAGCAGTCGGTATTATTCCAACACTCATCTCCGATATAGGATGTATACAGTTAATAAAGGACGTTCACTACTTCCTGGATACTCACTCTCAATAACAAATTGTTGATAATGGTTCCAACTTGAAATTGGCTACCTAATAGGAGGCAAAGGCAATAGATAATGAAATGGTATGCATTGATGCGAATTCCGTCGTTGTTGCGTCGTCCTGAGTCCATGATTCATACTCTTCAGAGATCTGAGTTCAATAGTGTTATCATTCCTTACATTCAAACACATTACGGTGTTGTTCCTCTCCTGACAACCGCATGCTTCCCGGTGATCAAAACGCAACATTCACTACACATTACTCTGGTTACAGTGTGAGCCATGATTTCAGCACCCGATCTTTCATACAACAGCTACAAGGGAAGATGGACTCCTTCTTGTTTAACATGTGTGTCTGCTATGAAATAGTTTGTAAGGAATCCATTAACGCCTTTTCTGGTATCTCCCAGACTTGTCGACACAAAGGACATGTCAATTTCATTCCGGCCCCTTATTCTTCCTGGTAAGGGTCCTTAGACACTTACAACAAAATGAATGACAAAACATTTCCAATAACTTGGCTCTTTAAAGTTCGTCGCCAACATATACCACAGTTATCTCCCTGAATCCATCTTCTTATGTTTATTACCCTTTAGGAGAATCCCTTTCCAAATAAAAAAAGATGTCACCTTTTATAACCCTAACCAGCTTATTAAATTCATTTCCATTACAGGAAGATATTTACTGAAAAAAAACTAGTACTATGTATTACACAAAATATAACAATGAGATGAACTGAAACTACTCTTATTGAAATGTTGAGTAATTAACCCCAGCCATAAGATACATTACTTGATAAAGTGCCCAGCTAACAAACTGTGTCATTACAAATGTACACAACTCACTGACCACCAAAGTCTGAAATCCACATTGCCCTTAAAACCAGTAAAGCAATAATGCGGCAAATTAAATTTTATGTGTGTTGAGCAAGCATGCTAATTGGCAAAAAATAGTACCAATGTTGCGGCATCCTTAATAACAACAAAAAGTGACAAGAAAACACAACAAACGACAGCATGTCCAAATATGATCTAACTGTTTGAATCTTACGAGATCATGCGGCTTAAGTTCAGCGTGCAGTCGTTTCCTGATCACAAATGGTAGCTTCTTTTCTTTCCAACTTGTTGTGCCCGTTATGTAAGTGGTAGACCCCAGAATGATAACACTCCTTAATAAACTGGCAGTCTGCTCTCAATCATATCATCGCATCCTATCACTTCTTCGTTTACACAAATACAAGGTGTACTTGCCTGAATTTGTAAAATTGTCTTTGTGAAGAAAAACATGTTTTTGTCCTGTCCATTAAACTAAGCCAATGTTGCCTAACTGATCATGACCCAATTAACGGGAAAGTTTTGTGGAAACTTTGGAATGGTGGACATTTTTTCAAATTCCCGTCTTGTTTTTATCTGTTATGAATATTAGAATGATACGTCTTTATATGATACATTTGTTGAAACAATATATAATCAAATGAATCAACACGCAAAATTAAAGTTACGTTCCGCAGATCCGAGGTGACTGGGAGCACGAATTCCAATGGCGAGTGAGACACGCTCTTAATTAATGACAGTGTACACGTCTCTCACCGGAGTGAATTTTGTGACACTGAAACGCTGTCGCACATTGCTTATAGTAGTATATCATAAGTTTACTTTTCATTTTGTTAGTACTTGTAGCGGGATTTGGACTGGGTTCGATCCATCTCGGTGACCAGGTAGCTCAGTCGGCTATGAGCACTCGGCTAGTAATTCTGCAGGGTCCCGGGTTCGAATCCGACGGTCGGCCCGCTACATTTTCTCCTCTCCTGTTACAGAGAATTGGCGCCACAACTAAATAACCCACGGTGGTGGTAGTTTGGAAGGGTCTCGTGTGTCTTCGCAGGGCGAAGACTTCGAGAAAGGAGGGAGGATGTGTAGCGGGATTGGATGGGTCGATCATCCGGTGACCAGGTTAGCTCAGTCGGATAGATGCGCCTCGGCTAGTATTTCTTGAGGGTCCCGGGTTCGAAATTCCCGGTCTGGCGCCCCTACATTTTTCTCCTCTCCTGCTTACAGAAATTGGCGGCCAACTAAATAACCCACGGTTGGTGGTGTTTGGAAGGGTCTCGTGTGTCTTCGAGGGCGAAGACTTCGAGAAAGGAGGAGGAGCTGTAGCGGGATTGGGACTGGCGTCGATCATTCGGTGACCAGGTAGCTCAGTCGGTAGAAGCATTCGGCCTAGTATTCTTGAGGGTTCCCGGGTTGAAATCCCGGTTCTGGGCCGCTATCATTTTTCCTCTCTTCTGTTACGTTACATTAGCTGGTGAACGAAGTTTTGTATAAATGTAATGAATACTAGAAACAGGGGAGTATGAGAAACCTTGCACCGCACTCCACGACTTTGTAATAGTATACATCGTATAACTGGATATTAATTTCTGTCCGTTTGGAGAGAGAGATATAGTGATCTTTACACATGGTAGGATGTGCGGGAAGAATAAACTATCTCTGTCGCTTGAGAATTCACTCCATACTGTCCGTGTCTTGATCTACTCTAGATATACTTTCGTTGGATAGTTACGGCTGTGACTACTATTGGACTTACTACATTGTGATTTTAGATATGACTGCTCCATTCCAGTCGAATCCGTTCTCCACTTTCAAAAATTATTTATTTGGGGTTGGAGATAGTGGATCTTGACGAGAGAGGCATCGTCTAGTTTACAAAAAAGCGAGAAAATATGTGTTATTTTATACTGTATTTCTTGGCTATTTTTTTCATATAGAAAACTATACATGGACCCTGTGATCTGATTGCACATTCCGACAAGCTGTTTACATAGTGATGTTGAGATCTCTGATACGTAGTGTACCATTAAAATGTAACAGTTAAATACATGATATATGTTTTCCTTGATTTACAAATTAAATGTGATTTGAAAATCATTAATTTAAAATTGCTTTAATTATATTTAGCAAAATAATCACAAATACTTGTTTTATATATAGAACAATCTACTCCTGTAATTAGCTACATGGTTAAAATCACCTAACAATTACATAGTAATTGTACTAAAGACTGTTAAATGGAACGAATACCAAGCTAACATTGTACATAATATGACCGCGTTAATTTTATTTTTTTTTATTTATTTATTTAATTTTTTATTTTTTTTTTTTTTTTTTGATCACGTCAATAACAAATACAACTCTTAATATACGGAAGTAATATGTGGTTTTAAACATTAGTAACAGGCAAAATGTTGATTGTAAATTCCCTGAAGTCGTTCTAATGGGTTGCAGATGTATGAAAAATAAGTATGTTTTAGACAAATCCCTTTTACTCCAGAATTGAAATTATACACATGTTTTTTGGTCAACAGTGCATTAATTTTATTTAGGTACAATTGCAGCATTCCTCAAACGCATTTGTCACAATATTTATATATTGGCATTTGCTATTTTAAATAATTTTTTTCTCATTGATATGGTAACAAGTGGCGTAGAAGACATGAAACGTGGGTGTGTGTGTGGGGGGGCGGACGGCGTAAGGGGCAAACGTCCTGCAAATTTCGACGCCCCTCCCCCCCGCCCCCATGCACCCCATCAACCACCCACCACCACCATCACCGCACCTCCGCGGCCCGCACCCACAGGAATACTTTATATACTTTTTCATATAGTCATTACATCCTTGCCACACTTTTTATAGACAGTGAGCGTCCGCTAAACTATTGACCCGTGAAGTTAATCCAGATAGTGTTCCACGCGGTTATGACAGGTGGCCTGTTCGGACCATTATGTGATGTTTATTTACTTTTGTTTTAAATTTCTACTCGAACATACTTAAACTTCTATGTTTACATGTAGACGTAAAAATACAAAGCTCTTCATTTTAATACATAGCACGATTTCTTTAATTTGATATATTGTACTTTAACGTAACTTCACCTTGTTGTTTCTTTTAGCTAATCCTTTCTTAGCAGTTCTCAATACCGGTAACATCTTGGCGTCAGTTAATTACGCGACTATTGTAACTATTCAGCGTTTAGAAACTAATGCTGTTGTTACATGTTTGTTCTTAGTTATGTTGTACTATTATCATTTTTGTATTAAACTTGTTTATTCACATTAGGCCAGATATTGGAAGTGTAGCAGTTGGATATTTTCTCCTGCTCCGCAGCCGACTTAGTACCATAATAAAATCAGTATATAGAAAATCATATCATTATCATTTATAACATTATTTAATTAATAACAAATATTCAAAGGGATCTGACAAAAAACCAAGCGGGGGGCCCAAAGGCCTATTATTTTTAGAAAGGTTTTCTTTATTTTTTTCCTTTTTTTTCCCGTTTTTTCCCCAAGGAGGTTACATTGCATACATATATTTACAAACTAAATAGGACATGATTACAGGCATAATGTATATGTGAACTATATGACTATAAACAATCACATTTTACATACCCCTCTCTCACACACATACACGACATAGTGTAGCTTTACTCAGATTCAATTCGATTAAAATATAAGATTAAAATTACATCAAGAAGATTAACATAATGGATATCCATAAATAAGTATATTTAGTAGTATAGGTATATGACTAAATAACAAATTTACAGGAAAGCTAGGATTAATTTGAATCTGTTAGTGGGCAGAGATATCAATTATTCAACATTAGAAAGGATGAATGATTCTCTCCAATAGATTAATTGGATATTCACCAGATGTTAATAGTTTAGAAGAGATATGATTGAAATGATTAGCCAATGTTAGTAATAAAGTGTCTGGAGTCAGTAAAAAGAGGACAGAAGAAAAAATAGTGATCAGCATTTTCACAAGCAGCGCCACAGGAACAAAGCAGGGTCATCAATAATGTGGTCTTTAATTTTGTCAAAGTTTAGATTGCTCGCATATTACTTAATTTGACATAAGTTTATATTAAGTTTTCTTGGATTTACAGGAGGTTGAATTAACAGCATTACATTAGAGTGTGTTTGATGTTTTATTTAAATTCTTTTTTAAAAGTACTAAAGAGTAGGGGATGAGGTAATAGAATGGTCAAGATTATTCCATAGGCGTATTGTATCGGAAAGAAACTACGGTCATAGGGTGCATGTTCTGGATGGAGGAATATTACAAGAATCTATTAGTGCGAAGTCGGTGATTAACATTATTATTAATATAGGGTTCAATAGTGTGAGTATACGTAGTCAGCTGTTAAGTTGATGATTATTTTGTACATTAAAAGCGGTTTATGTCTAAATTAAACGTCTTTTTGATTTTCATAACCGCATATTCATAATATAGTACTGTTGATGAGGACGTTCCACTTCTGAGGCCAGTAATAATATTTTATTGCATCAATTTGGACAGATTCAAGAAGTTTTCCGTCTCCCAAGTATTAACAGTTATCCCACACAGAAGAGGCATATCTCTAAGATAGTGCGGGCGCGATGAAAGAGAGATATATAGATTTCAACGATTTCCTGTCAATTTTTGCTGTTTAAGCCATGGCGCAAGATATTTAGTCTTTTTACTAAGAAGGTATCATATCATATAACTTTAAGTATGATCCCACCCAGCTTCCATTTGAAATCAAAAATAACAACCAAGATGTTTGTGGAAAACATGTTCATTAATTATTTGATTATTACAGATAAGTGGTGGATGGTATCTCTTTTTCCTTGAAACAGATAAAGCAACAGTTTTCTGTGGATTGAAATGAATTTTCCAAAGTTTAGCCCAATTATAAATGGATTCTAAGTCATCGTTGAGATCATTAGTTGGGGTAATAACATCTTCATCAACTATAACATAGAGTGATGTATCATCAGCAAAAAGTTTTACGTTAGTATTAATTTCATGAGTGATGTCATTAATAAAAAGAAGAAAAAGGAAAGGACCAAGAACAGAGCCTTGGGGAACACCAGCAGAAATGGATTTAAAATTGGACATATAGCCTTCAAAGATAACTCGTTGTTTCCTGTCAGATAAATAGCTCTCAAACCATTTGTAAAGATTGCCCGAAATACCATATTTTTTAAGTTTATAAAGAAGTCCTTTGTGCCATACCCTATCAAAAGCCTTACTAATATCGCAAAAGACTAATCTAATATCTTTACCATTATCTAAGTTTTTTGGAAATAACATCATAAATAGAAATAAGTTGATTGACAGTTGAATCCCTACGTTGAAATCCAGACTGATTCTCACTTATTAGAAAATATCATCTTTGGATTATCCTTTTTCACAGACTACATTAGAGCTATTTCCCCCATACACTAGCTGTAGCTCTGTGAAAAATACGCAAAGTAGTGTGCGAGCGCAGAAGTCTCGAGATTGTGGATGTAAAATATTACGATATTTAGAATGACAGATGAGTTTTACGATGTACAATGTAACTTCCAGGGATGTTTCATAAAGCCGACCATGAACTACAACTTCACAATAGAGTAACAATACCCACTATTATCCCTCCCAATTGATTGAATACCCACTCAGAATTAACGGACACTAGTTGTACCACGTGGTCCTTTTTACTTTGTCAGTTTTACTATCCCATAGGAATTCAAATAGAAGTGTGTTTATTTCCTTTATCACCTTTTCACTTGGATTATGTATAGGAGAAACACCGAAAACTGTAGATTAGTCAAGATAATGGACAATGCGAGGCCCGAAGGACCGAGTATTGTTCATTATCTTGACTAATCTACAGTTTGAGGTGTTTCTCTTACTTAAAACATGGCACTCTGATGTACAATGCTAACTATGGCTATTGTGTAACTAATCTACATGTACAGCTACAGGTAAGGCATTCAACCATCTTGACACTGAACATGTCAGCACAGTAACTGTTGTAATATGTCTACTCTGGTCGTGCATGCATTGCATGAATTTTTCATGAAATTCCATACCAATGTTATTACCAGAGATTTTTTGTGAGTTTGAGTTCTCTTCATTCTGAGTGGAGCAGTACAAGAGGCAACATGATAGACAGTGCAGATCAGATCTTTACGAAGTCAAACTATCTAAAATGATTATCAAATTTCCAATAAGAGAGTTTATTTTGTGAAATTTTAATTTGACTGCTCTTTATGTCAGAGGCAGACCATTTACTTGGATATGACTTGTCGAAAATTCACAAGATATGGAGGATTATCATGGAAACGTATCAATTTTGAATATATCGCCCTACGTTAGGAAATGAAGAATATGATTGGTTCTAAAACAAAATATCAAGATTTAGTGGATTCTAAAGAAAACTACATTGAAATTATGTGAAGACGGCAAAGTGATGAAAAGAAAGCTTAAAATTTCAAATTTGTTCAGTAGTCTTTGTGTGATTCTTGGATAAGGAATTATACCGAAATTATTCAATTTGGTAAACGTGGATTTATGTGTTACGTGTATGTATTCAAGAAATGAAGCAATTAACAGTGAAATTATTGGGAAATACACCGAAAGCATTCATTCAATTTTCAAAGAAAGAAAGTACACATATCTATCTGAAATTAAAACATCATTGTAGGAATGCATGTGCTGTCGAAATACTAAAGAGTCTTGATTTTCAACACAAAGAGTAATTTTATGCGTTGTGGTTGATGTGATTGGATTTATGCCGCTGTCCACGAATCAATATATAAAACTGAAAATATGTAATAATATGTATTATTGAAGTTTTTTATTACATTTATGTTGAATTCGATTACATTTATTTTTTATTTATCTGTCCAATTTTACAATGCTGCATGTAGTGTCACTCTCTACCTTTCATTGTACATTAGTTTACCTGGAACTGTAGATTATTTGAAACTAATCTACAGCTACAGGTAAACTAATTTACAGTGAAAGGTGTACTAATCTACAGACAGAACAAGTACTTGAACAATAGTCTAAATAAAGTAATGGGGACAACAAAAGATGACATCATAGCCATGTTTTAAGAAGAGATATAAACAAATGATTAAATTGAGATAACATTAATGATTCGATAATGTGAATCTTACCAAAAGGTGTTAGTTTCCTTTTCTTCCATATATTAATTAAACTTTTTAATTTTACAATTTTCTTATCAAAGTTCATCTTAGGCCTGATATCTAAATTTACATCAAAGTCAATCCCAAGTAATGTGAATTTAGTGTTTCCCAAATTAAGATGGAACTCCGGGAGCATAGTTTCGTTACTGTACTTCATAATTCCTATCCATATTATTTCAGTTTTATCTATATATTACTTTTTAAACCCGATACATGTTTGAGGGAAATTAATTCTGTTAAACTCTCACTAAGTGACTTTTCTGATCCGTCTAATGTAAGAAATGTATCGCCTGCAATTTGGGATGTAAGAATATCAGTGTCATCTGTTTAAATTCCATTTATATCAATGTTTTTCCTTAAACGAATTGCAAAAAATTCAGCACATACTACATGTACCAACAAATAATTGATTGGGTATATCATGACTCTATCGATGTGACACGATAATTGTTTGTTGGACACATCTGTAAAAACACTGGCTGAGTACCGACTCTACATTGTGATTGTAACTGTGTTGTGTGGTAGAGCTTAGTTCTGCTTCAGAGATCAAAGAATACAGATGACAGTGTCGACTGTGTATTTTAACGGTAATGAGTAAGGTCTTCTCCATGAATTAAAGTGCTAACGAAATTGTAAAATTTTAGAAACCACGAAAATTGAGCCCAACGAACATTAATGATTTCACAGTAGTGTAAAAATGTATGGGGCAATTGGATCGCCTCGACAACAAGATCTTTTGACTTAAAAAAAGAAGATAAATTCCCACCTTGATAAATTGTAGATGTGACATTATTGTGTAAAGTATTAAACCATCTTAGAATGTCATTGCCAAATCCAAAAAAAAATCCAAAGACTTTCTATTTTTATTGATTCCAGATACAGAGTCAAAGGCTTTTTTCGAAATCTACCATCAGGATCATGCCAGGAATATCATTATCTTCAGTAAATTTCATTGTATCATAAAGTAAACGTTTGTTCTCGCCAATATACCTCCCTGATAAAAAAAAAAAAAAAAAAAAAAAAAAAAAAAAAAAAACTGTCTGATCATGATTTATACGTTTGTTTAAAACACTGTTCATTCTGTACGATATCACACCAGAAGTAATTTTATAAGTTATGTTCAGTAATGAGATTGGACGCCCAATTTTAAAAAAAATGTCGAGGTTTATCACCTTTTGTTATACCAAGAATTACACCCCCACGCTGGGTAAACTGATTAATTCTTCTTTTGAGAAAACCAAATTCAAAGAATTGTACTTACAAATTTCACAATATTCATCTAGAAAAATTTAAAAAAAAATTCCAACCGGAAAGCCATCAGGACCCAGGCTTTTACTTTTTTCTACTCCTTTAGGAATCTATATATTATCCCTTTAGAGACTGAGACTTCTGTAACAGTACAGTTTGGGTATATCCGCTTAAAATTCAAGTATGTATTAAGATCAATGTCATGTAATTAATATTCTCTTTATTACAAGTCTTCATAAAAATGTCTGATGTTTTCCAAAATCTCTTTTTGTCTCTCTATGATGGTCCATCATCTTCTTTTTGAATTTTAGGACATTAATTTGGAGTAAAATTTCATTCTCTCGACCAAAAAAATAACTGGTAGGTTTTTTCCATCCTTTTTCCCATTGTGCTCTAGACCTTATTATGTTTCTCCGTAATTTAGTAATCGAATGGCTTCTAATTCCTTATAATAATTTTTCTTCTCATTGTCTGTATATTAATAAATTTTTACCTGGTTTTCCAAATTATGTTTGCGACTTAATCAATTCGTTTTCTCAAGTTTCCTTTTTTTTTTCTTATAAAGAGGCATAAGATAATTGTTATACCTGCTAATGTTCATAACAGAGATTCAAGGAATAACTGATCATCAATGATATAACCTGTTTAAAGCCATATTCCAATGTCATTTATTGATTGTTTAAGATTTTATACTAGGTAGACAGTATTTTTTGTGTCTGAAATGACATCTTAAATTAATTTAGCATATTTCTGCTATTTTCATAAAGAGATAATTCCACTTAGTTCTGTAAACCTGTCTAAATATTTATGATTTTTGCCTTATATGACAGACTAATATATTAGAGGAAGCTAAAATAAAGGCAGGGTTTAGCGGACCATGATACCCTGTTGCTTGCTTTGAAAGTCGTATGTCGTTCTTGGTTTAATCTTCAAAGGGAGTTTCGATTGTTCTGTAATAAACAGCTTTTCCCCCTGAACTACCTTTATTTATGCTATTGGCATTGTCCAGGGATGGAATGTAAAATGACAGTGATAGTAAACCATAGAATATCAAAGGTTGACATATTATGTTCCTATTTTATATTTAAGGATTAAAAGTCTCTTTCTGGTGGTTCTTATCGAAGGATAAAGTTGAGTAGTGTATCGATATATTGGAAATGGACCGCGAAGCGGTCCATGAAACAAAAATATCGATACCCTACTCAACTTTTATCCTTCGAGAGAACCACCCAGAAAGAGACTTTAATCCTTATATTTACAGTCTTAACTAATTATTTTCATAGATTCACAAATTTACCCCTTAATAGTTGTTTATGGCATTTATAAGACCCTAAAAAATTGAATTAATCGTTTGGTTCCGACAGCATTTCGAGACAGCCACTTGAAGTGGCAGGAAATTCCCGCCAATTATCAATGAAACATACCAATAAAATGAGTCCGGCTGATGAAGCATATATCTTTGAGTTTTTCCCCGGATTATGGAACTTATAAATCATTTTATTTATCTGTTGATAAAAACACCATTGGTGCGAAGCCCAGTTGGGTTTTAATTTTTGCTTCGTTAATGATTTCAACCACGCTTACACCCAATTCATAATCGTGACCAGGAGTATTTAACGTAGTTGTGACGCGGCGTCCGATTCAAAATCCGGCCCTGTGTCAGGGACGGTGTGAACAAACCCAGAGAGTTTTCTTCCAATTTTGTGATCACTTTGAGTTCTACTTAATCAGTTTCACGTTTGAAAATTTCTTGAATACACGGATGTTACATAGTTCCATGTCATTATTCCGGGATTTTTAGAAGATTTTCAAATGTATCGGACGTCGTTTCGAGGAAAACATGCTACAAACACAGTAGGCCCACTATGTTAAACGTTTACTGTACCGCTCTCAAAAATGTATAGCTATATTTTAATTGTTGATTTAAACACTTACAATAAATATATAGAGGTGTCTATTACAAGTATGTAAAGCTAAATTGAAGGATTCCGTTTCATTGATATTTCGAAAACACCCAAAACGTACATTGTGTATGAAAGATTCTAGATATAGCCGGACCAGGACTTGGTTCTGTCCGCCGAAGCTGAACAAAAAATGCATTTGTCGTGGCTAGGTCGTTTTGGTTACACTTATCCCAACTTCAAAATACTGATGTTGTTCTGACATATTTCTTATCATCCGCGTACAACCAAAGATGTTAAAATTACGAATTATATGTAGATCTTAGGCTACATGTGTAGAGAACAACACAGGACTCACAGACACACAACATGTAAACATTGCGAGCGTCATCGGAATGTGCAAAAACCTGTACATTGTCAACATTGTTTATTTATCATACGCACGGAAGCAATGCTCAAAGAGGTACGGTAGAAACATAAACAATGTAAACTTTTCTACCATTGTATTTTACACACATACATGTATATGTTGTTCAAACCCTATTTGATACATGACATGTTCATCGAACGTACGTTCCCGGTTACTTGAAAACACCCAAAAGTTTCTGATTTGGACCATGCATAAATTCCATCCGCCGCGGCTCAAAGTGCGCGTGACCATACTCAATTTATCGAGAAATTAAGTTGCAGTAGCTTTGCCCGTTTGAAATCAACCCGGTGTTTATACTATCAATTCACCACTGACTGTAAATATTCGCAGTTATATATCTTGTATTTTGACTTTCAGTATTAGGACACCCACCACAGTTATATATCTTGTATTTTTTGACTTTCAGTATTGAGGGAACCCACCACAGTTATATATCTTGTATTTCTTGCTTTCATTATGAGGACCCCCACCACAGAGTTATATACTTGTATTTTTGACTTTCAGTATGGGGGTCCTATACCAGTAATTATATCATATTTGCATTTGACTCTTTCAGTTATGGGGATACTTAGACCAGTTATATACTTTGTTGTATTTTTGACTTTCAGTTATGGTACTAGAACCAGTTATATACTTTTGTGTATTTTGACTTCCAGTATGTGGTACTAGACAACATTTCATATCTTTGTTGGTTATTTCGGACTTTCCAGTATGGGGGATACTAGACCAGTTATATACTTGTTGTATTTTGACTTTTACAGAGTTGGTACTAGACAACCATTTTCATGTCTTGTTGTATTTTTTGGACTTTCCAGTATGGGATACTAGACCCAGTTAAACTTTGTTGTATTTTGACTTTCAATATTGAGGATACTAGACCAGTTATATACTTTGTTGTATTTTGACTTTCGTATGGCGGGGGACTAGGACCATAGCTTATTATCTTATTGTATTCTGACTTTCAGTATGGGCGGTTACTATGTACCAGTTTTTAAACCTTGTTTGTTATTTTGACTTTTCAGGATGGGGTAACAGGACCATAGTTATATTTCTTGCTGTATTTTTATTTTCAGTATGAGGGATACTCGACTATAAGCTACCATTGTCATCAGTATTGGTTGGCCTGCTGGAGGTGGCTGTTGTTAAAATCGTTTTTAAAAATCATCTGTTTTTCATTCCTCATGTGGCTCAGGAGCTTTATCAGGAGATGCCATCTTAAAATCTGCTCCCCACCGTAAGTAATTCAAAAGAATTGGTATGATGTTCCAAGGACTCAGTGGTTTGGCCACTTCACCTTTTCACAAAGATAGCTGGAAGCAGATTGCATTTTAAACCGGGTATAGGTCCAGCTGCCCAACCAGACATCATAATTTGTCCCCACGATTAGAAAATTTGCCTTTTTTTGTCCCGGACCACACTGGGTCGAAAGGCCTCTGAGCCCGAAAGAGCCAGACTCAAAATTATTACCAAAACTATTTACCATAAACGTACTGATGCTTTAGACCAAAATCCTCATTCCTACAGAAGCAGATGTTTACGAATTAAATGCCAGTGTGTAAATGCAAATAAAAAAATAAAAGAAAAGATGTTCTACTAAGGACCAAACTCCAAACATCCCCTCCCCCGCAACTTAAAATTAAACGAAAACCGGGAATGGTACCGGAAATATGTAAAAGGGTAATTATAGCTAAATTATTAAACTCTCCTTCGTTTTAGAACGAATGGATTTGATTCATTGAAGTAATTGCTGTGGCAACCATGTGTTTTTCAACCCCTTGCAAGAAAGGCGTTTTTGAAGAAATAAACAAATTTTTTACAGTCCTTTCTTTTGTAGGAATGAATAGACTGAAGCATTCCTGTTAACGTGTACGATATGTACAATGATGGTTATTTTATGTAGGCGTTGGGGTTGTCTTACCATAATTGATGGTGGCAACAGTGCCGGGAAGAGACGAGCATCATACAGCAGTCCATGAAGCGGCCCTATACTGAATGTGCGGCCCATTTTTGTTTTTCATTATGGAGAGAATGTTATTCTATTTATACCAACTTCAAGCACACATCTAAAGAAGGTAAGTACCAGTTAGTATACATTTCAGGGCAAAGATAATTTTACCACTATCGAATTATTAAGGTTGTAAAGATGGGAATAATACAAGAAACTAATCTTCT
>SAYR01013298.1:0-23237 GCA_004382745.1 Argopecten irradians irradians
CTATGGAAGGCCGTTTCAGGATAAAATACCAAAACTACTTAAGTGTCTTTTTTTACCACTTAAGTACTTAATGACTTTTAGGTCATTATGTGTTGTGTTTACTTAAGTATTGTTTAGTTTTACTTAAGTGTAACTTTGGTTCTTGTTACTTAAGTACATTTTACATAATCGTCTAGAAAACACCCACGAACCAACTCGCCCCGTGCAAAAGTAATGAGAAGCAGAAGTTGGTTGAATTGAATTGAATTGTTTCTGGGCACGATGAAGTTGGTTAAAACAATGAAGAACTTAAGTAGATATATTAAACTACTTAAGTAGACATTGGTTAAACTACTTAAGTAGAAGTTGGATAAAACAATGAACTACTTAAGTAGATATGTTAAACTACTTAAGTAGAAGTTGGATAAAACAATGAAGTACTTAAGTAGATATGTAAAACTACTTAAGTAGATGTGTTAAACTACTTAAGTAGCAGTTGGATAAAACAATGAAGTACTTAAGTAGATATGTTAAACTACTTAAGCAGAAGTTGGATAAAACAATGAAGTACTTAAGTAGATATGTTAAACTACTTAAGTAGAAGTTGGATAAAACAATGAAGTACTTAAGTAGATATGTTAAACTACTTAAGTAGAAGTTGGATAAAACAATGAAGTACTTAAGTAGATATGTTAAACTACTTAAGTAGGTGTGTTAAACTACTTAAGTAGCAGTTGGATAAAACAATGAAGTACTTAAGTAGATATGTTAAACTACTTAAGTAGACATTGGTTAAACTACTTAAGTAGGAGTTGGATAAAACAATGAACTACTTAAGTAGATATGTTGAACTACTTAAGTAGAAGTTGGATAAAACAATGAACTACTTAAGTAGATATGTTAAACTACTTAAGTAGAAGCTGGATAAAACAATGAAGTACTTAAGTAGATATGTTAAACTACTTAAGTAGAAGATGGTTAAAGCAATGAAGTACTTAAGTAGATATGTTAAACTACTTAAGTAGACATTGGTTAAACTACTTAAGTAGAAGTTGGTTAAAGCAATGAAGTACTTAAGTAGATATGTTAAACTACTTAAGTAGAAGATGGTTAAAACAATGAAGTACTTAAGTAGAAATGTTAAACTACTTAAGTAAAAGTTGGTTAAAACAATGAACTACTTAAGTAGATATGTTAAACCACTTAAGTAGAAATTGGATAAAACAATGAAGTACTTAAGTAGATATGTTAAACTTGGGACGAAATGGCAGAAAATATTTGCAATTATGTGATGTACAATATTTTTCATTATGTTGACAGGGAACATAATGGACAAAGGCAAACACATAATGAAGTTCAACAATTATGTCATTATGTAAACTTTTTACTTAAGTGCTTAAAGTCAACACTTAAGTGCGAGAAAACCTGACCATTATGTACATAATTGACATTATGTACGTATTTTAGCACTTAAGTACAAAAATTATGTACTTAAGTGTGAAAAAGAGACACTTAAGTGGACATAAAAGTTACTTAAGTTGTTAAAGTTATCTACTTAAGTAGTTTTGGTATTTTATCCTGAAACGGCCTTCCATATTAAAGCGCACGTCCGACTTGGCCTATTCAATAACGTTACTGTCGCCCTAAAACTGAACGATCAAACTAATACATTATATTATATGTGGACTATGTAGAACGGTTATGTACTATTTAGGCATAATATATGGCTACATAATTTGTTAATATATTTTGTATAAAACTTGATTGGTAAAAGACAATGAGGTACACATACGATATAGATCTAGCACAGTTCTAGAGATGAAATAAGCTTACAATCTCCATTTTAAATTAAGTTTCAATTCATATCCCAACTACGTACTTACTGAGCGAGCTGACCTAATATTATGCATTGTCCGTATTTATCAGAAGAAAGGAATTTTTGGAATGATAAATTACGTAGATCAGATGCCAATTGATTCAGATAAGGCGTAGGGATGCTTAGCCACCTATATGACGTCATATGGTCCAATTATTGCGTAAATGAGTACATATATAAACCTAAGTTTCTATTCGTTTACCCCCCCCCCCCACCTTCCCAATATAATTGTGTTAATTGGTAATTTCGGGTAAGTTTAGTACGTCCGTCAAGCTCGAAACTCCAGGGGTTCCGATCACTTACGATTTCTGCACCCATGGACTATCTCATGGTAAAATTGGAGGTACAAATGTAGCTCAGCGGAAACATCTGAACCAATCACAGGCATGCAAAGACTTTCTTTGAAGACTACAGAGAGAGAGCGACGCCCAACATCAAACGTAGAAGAAACGGAAACATACATGCATGGTTCCTGCTGTCGAATGCCCCCCTCAGAAATCGAATCAGGGTCTCTGGTGTGAAAAAAATGACTATAACGTGACGCTAACTCAATTTGAAACGCTACTCAACATAGAACACTTTTAAAATCTAATCCAGAATTTTCAGTTGACAATCAGATTTCCTGAACAAAAATCAAGGTTCTGAATAATATGGAATAACAACTATGACAATTTCTATATGTTTCAATTTTCATATGTTTTTTTTCTTTCGTGTTGCTTACAATCGTGAAAATAACGAAATTATGAAAAGAAATCCGGGAAACGAAGTAGTGCAACAAACCTAAAGACACCATAAGAAATGGAATACATGTAGATATATACAATGGGATATATTTGAGATGTGACTTATTAAAAACAAATAAGAAAGAGAAGAAGAAAAAAGAAAAAGAAATACAAACAGTTTTCATCATGTCTAGATATTTATTAATCAAAACTTATTTACGAGGTGTTCCATTTTTGGTACTCGAAATGCAGGGCTGGACCGGGCATGCATCAAAACTCTCTATAAATCTTTGCACTGCGGAGAAGTAAACAAATCATGAAATTAAAACTGAAGGCATTATACTTGTGGAATGGTAGGAGACAATCTAGCACATAGCAGATTTTTTTTTTTTGCAATTATCTTCAAAAAGTGTTCAATTTGTGTAGCGTCACGTTACCGACTGATGAGCAAGTGACAGAGACCGTCCTGGAGACCGTATATAACTAAATAACACTATACAAACAAGTGCATGTATGACATATTAGAAGTACTTTTATAAATAATCATATTGTGCAGCTTTAATAGGTTTTATTTTTTGTCTCGTTTTGCGATTCATATGTAATTGGCCATTTGTAAATAGACTTGAATTCGTCGAATAGCCAGGGTGGGGTGAGGGATTGGTGACTCGTCGGTAGGGACCGACACAACAACTCTTGTTCATCTAGATCACCCAGACCGCCTCCTCGATAATCCATGGGTCCCGATCATCTATGATCTCTACACCCCTGGACTATCTCATAGTAAAACTGGAGGCAACAGAACAGAACTGGTAGTTTAGTCATAAAACGATACTATGTGGCTTTGAAATTGGGCGTACAAATGTAGCCTCTCTGTAGTCTTCAAATGAAATCTTTGCAGGCCTGTGATTGGTTCAGATTTTTTCGTCTGAGCTGACTTCAGTTTTACTATGAGATAGTCCAGGGGTGTAGAGATCGGAAGTGATCGGAACCCCTGGAGTATCGAGGATGCCCAGACCTAAGTCATATTGTGTCTCATACGTCTTAGAAACTAAATTTTGCAAACATTTATATTTTTTTATGCAATCAGTATGCATTGTGATTGATAAAAACTGATCTACATGTACTGTAGTACGTGTAATTTCATAATGAGCTATACCTAGCAATTAGATATTTCCTTGATTTAAAGCCACTTAAATGTATAATTAGTTACGACAATCAACTCAATTTTTTTTTTTTTTTTCAGGAAAGGTAGCGGGCCTTTAAATTAATTGAGTTAGTCTTATTGTTTATTATTTTATCATAGTGCCACATCCATACATAATATGGATTTAGTTCGAGCTACGTACATACAGCACCATCCTCAATACTCCAGAATTATCCACCCCTGGACTATCTCAGTAATAAAAAAAAGACCTGTCACAGGCCTGCAGAGATTTCCTTTAAAGATTACAGAGAGAGTGACGCCCAACTTTGAAGGAAAACTGTCAACCACATTGTACTGGTATTCGATTCTTTTGATGCACATCAGAGGAAATCTCTGCAGACTGTGATTGGTCAGTTTTTCTCTCATGGACTGCCTTCAAATTTACTATGAGATAGTCCAGGGATGGACATTACGATGGTGATAGTTACCACTGGAGTATCGATGAAGTATGCATACAGACATATAATGAATGTGAAATCTTGAGTTACGGCTAGCGACAAACTACTTATTTGATTTGTCTCCCCTTAACCAGTCGCTTGAGCTTTAAAATTGCCAACACCATTTATGTTTGATTTGCTTAAAATTCGTATTCAAAGTCGTTCATTAAACCGGTAAAGCATATATTCAACATTAAATTGACCTTAAGTACGTTATGACCAGTGAAATGTCATTGTTAATTTCACCGAAAGTTTCGCGTAATAGCGCGAAATTTATTTTTTTCCTTCTACCAAAATGAGCCCAATTGGCTTCGGCAATAATAGGGGTAAAGGTGTAAAATGAAATAATATGGATAGGTCCACTAGGAGAATAGGGGTTACAGTGAAAAATGATATCAATATGGATCAGTCCATTATGTTAATATGGGATATGCGTCTTATGTTACCAAAGAGGGAGGATGTCAATATACCCTCTGGTGACTGTGCCGATAAAAATGTAGGTCATAGTGACCTATTGGTTTTTGAAACTATTAGGCGTTCTTTTATTATTTTTTAGCCTACTATATATATAAGCCAAAAAAAGCATATTGAAATAGGCAGGTTTAGCGGACTAGGAAATGCATAACCGGGTAATGTTCATAAACAAAATTCTGTCACAGTGACTTACTTTTTGACAGTTTTTTTTTCAATTTGTTTAATTTTTCAACATTTCAATGCATTATCATTAAGAAAACATTCGTATCAAATTACAAAACATTATTATCAAAATAAATCTAAAAAAAGAAGACCTTTTCCTTTGTTGAATGGCTAAATAAGTAAGAAAATTTGTGTCATTCATGTTGTTATGATCTATGATAATGTTTCTATGACTGTATTGACATGTTGTTATGATCTATGATAATGTTTCTATGACTGTATTGACATTTCAACATTATGTGCTTAAAGGATCCCTCCACCATCACTGTACTTAACGTCTTTTTAATGTCGCTCGTATGCTGCCTTCATACCAGTTCTTATTTCAGACGCATATAAGCTAGGTTCTAACGTGTTTGGTTTAGCAGACAAAATAAAACTTTTCAAACAAACGCGTGAAAAAATATAGAAGTATATAATTTGTATCTAACTTATAAGTCTGGAGTTGGAGCAGTCTGAGGAGCATTGGGTGATCAAAACCTCTTAATCCCTTTTGCTATCCCAACCCTAACAAATGAAGTACATGTATAAACGAGTACAGCTGATACACAGTTATCTGACCTTCAAATGACGTGACCTACACATCATGTAACTTATCCTTGTGACAGTCTTACCTGCTTGTCGTTCTACACTTGCCTAAATATCTTATACATGTAGGGAGATTTTATGCAAATGTCTTTGTCACGTGATCTCATCTTACCCCCATGTATCCTACGTCCCTTGCACGTCACTCTCGCACTGGACAGCGGACGATACAGACGTAACATATTACGCCTTACGATTTGGACAAGACCTGTGCAATGTAAGTGACTAGGCTATTAGTTATTTTTGAGAATCTCTAAATAAATATTTTTTTTTATGTTGAACATAACCTATCAATGATAGTCTTTGTTATATGGTAAGTTAAAGCAGACGCATTATATATATTGTGTCTAATATATGTTTCTAGTCTAATTAGCATAAGCGATATAGATTGTTACTGATACATGTTTCTGGTGTAAGCATGGGAATCATACATTGTTTCTAATATATCTTTCTGGTCCAAGCATAAACGATAAAGATTTTTACTAATACATGTTTCTGGTGTAAGTATAAACATTATACATGGTTCTTGTTAAAGAGAATGTTGTTAACAACTTTGTAATCATAGATAACGTATCTTTGGGCTTGGTTTCCTTTTCCCCTAAAAACCTATTATTTCTAAATTACAGATATTTTAGATTTTATAATTCTTTATCTAAACATTGGTTATTTTTCTTTATTTTTCAACAGAGTATTTTGTACTGAGCACTCAGATAGATATTGAGGACAGACCCTGTTGGAGTGATAAGGTAGGTGGGATCTCATGTTTGTAATTTGTATTCAATTGTATATATGTATTGTTGGTCTACCTTCCTTATATAATTGTATCAAATCTTTAATGTTTCGATGTAGCACTGGTTAATGTTACTGCATTTGTTATTACTAGGGTTAGGGTTAGTTCTCGCCAAATAGCTAAACTAAATATCTGATCTGTCATGATAAACGAGTTCTTCGCGCGAAAAGTAATCTCCTTGTTGTAGAAGACGACCGCAATGAACATGGAGGTATCCACAAAAACGGAAAAAAAAGAATTTAAAAGTTGTTAAATGCAATACAATAGCAATGGCAAGTATTGATACTTGGCGAGGTCAGGTTGTTTCGTGGAGTATTTTTTTTAAATTTTTTTTTACCAAAATGCAATCCCTGGATTGCAGCTCCACAGACGTCATCGGCCATGTCCACCTCTCCCTGAACGTTTCGACTCCTAACCTGGAACTTCCTCAAGATGGCGAGCCGACAGTGATTGGCCAAATGTGGATAGCTTCCAGCTCATGTCTTGTCGTCGCCACCACAGCCAACTGGACGACTTATCTGCTGTTCTTGATAGTCTGTCCACTGCTGCTTTCCTGTCTCTGCCCTTCACACCCAGTGCTACAAACATTCTCCATGATGAATGTGCAGGAAATCCTCTGCATCCGAACTCCACTGGGAAGACCCAAACATTCCACCCTAGGGCCCTGATGGCTCTTGCCAATTCTTCATACTTCCCATTCTTTCGCTCAAATGCCTCCTCACATCTTTCTTTCCATGGAACTGTCAATTCCACCATGACCATCTTCTTTCCCTGCGTTGACCATATGAGGATATCTGGACGCAGATTGGTCTGGATGATGTCGGGGAATACCAGTCTCCTGTCTAGATCGACCCTCATCTCCCAGTTCTGTGCGCCGTCAAAGATTCCCCCTGATGAACAGTTGCAGAAGTGTGTCTTCCCTCCCCTCCTCGTACAAAGTTGATAAAATGTAAAACCCTTAGTAGACTTTCGCTTCTTAATCCTCTCCCTCTCCAGGATGTCAGCCAGTTACCTTAGGACCTTGTCATGGCGCCATCTGTAGTGTACTTGCGCAAGGGCGACATTGCATCCTGATAGTATATGCGCAAGGTTCCCTGGTCGGTTGCACAATGGACAGTCTGGAGTCTCAGTCAAGCCCCATCTATGAAGGTTAGTAGGCGAGGGAAGCAGGTCGAAAACTGACCTTAGTAGGAACTAGATTCGGCAAGGTTCCATACGCCAGATGTATGACCAAGACAATCTTCTGTCTGTAGTTTCCCACCTCGCCCATGCTCCCTGGGCTCCCATCTCCACCACTTTGGCCTTCCTGATTTCCTCCTCCATTTTCCTGATGTCGTCTTGTACCATTTTCCTCTTTCCGGCTTGATGTCCCCCAGCGCTGCACATGACTTGTACCCAGTCCCTGGCGTCCTACGCACGTTGCACCAACAATGTCTTGGTGTCTCATGCGGCTCTCAGTTGTTTCTACTGCGTTGCTTGCAGACCATTTCCTCTCCGTTCTCGTCTCTATGCCCGCGAGTCTGATCTTATCGTCTCTTGAGTCCCTCACAGTCATCACATGTCTTGCCTTAGCCACCTTGAACTCCTCAACCAGTGATGAAATTGGGAGCTGTAGTTTGGCTGATGAGCTGTATAGGCCAACGCCCGTGAAGTTTTGGGGTACTCCTAGCCATCTTCGCAGGAACTTGCTGATGGTTTTTCCAGTGCCTCTACTGTCGTTGTGGTAACCTCATTCAATGTGAGCGACCACGTCAGACGAGGTAGAAGTCCGTACTGGTAGAGCCACGCCTTGAATTTCCCTGGAAGTCCTGTCATGTCGATCGCTCTGAGTCCTTCTTTCACCTGTCATTGCAGCCTCCAGATGTTGTTAGAGTCATTTAGGCTAGCATTAAACCATTTTCCCAGACACTTGATCGGGTTTTTGACGATTGAGGGAATCTCTTCGCCCTGGATAAACATCGCGAATTCTCCGTGACCCTGCCTGTCTTGATGATTAAGCTCCGTGACTTCCTGGGTTTGAATATCATTCTTGCCCATTCCACAGTCTCCTCCAGTACAGCAAGTATCCACCGGGCCTGGACATGTGTTGTTGTAGTCACTGTCAGATCATATATGAAGCCTCTGAAGGGTGGTAGTCGAATACCCGATGACGTCTTCGGGCCTCTACTTTCTCTGTCTGCTGCCTTGACAATCAGGTTCATCCCCTTCACGAACAGGATCACCGAAATGGTGCAGCCAGTGACGATCCCCTTCTCCAACGCCTGCCACGCTGTGGTCATATCTCCCACTGTGAATCGGAGCTTGATGTTGCTGAAATAATTCCTGATTATCCCCTTGACGTGGTCCGGGATGTGGTAGTGCTGCAACGCATCATAGATCAACTGGTGTGGAATTGATCCATAGGCATTTGCGAGGTTCAACCAGGTGACAGTGAGGTCTCCGTGTTTGATCTTAGCTTCCCTGATGAGCTGGGTGATGGCACTCGTGTGTTCAACACACCCCGGGAATCATGGGATTCCTCCTTTCTGCCCAAATGAATCAATGTATTCATTTGCCGTCATGTACGTTGTCATCCGTCTGGCGAGTAAGAAGATCTTCCCCTCCACACTGAGTAAAGAAATCGTCCTGAATTGTGTGATGTTCCTAGAATCCTTCTCCTTCGGAACAAATGTTCCCTCGGCTTTTTGCCAACTATCCAGTACATTTGTATCTTGCCTTTCCTCCATATGACATTTAAAAGTCTCCACAACCGTTTCAGGAGTTTTGGACACATCTTGTAGACCTTGTATGGTATGCCGCTAGGTCCTGGTGCTGATGCCGTCCGTGCCTTCCTGACCACTTCTGTGATCTCCTCCCAAATTGGCTCCTTCGTATCGAGTGGAACTGATGGTTCTTCAGAAGAAGGGATTCTGGAACACTCTCCAAGCGGTGAATTCATATCTGCATCAGAATGCGTCTCGTGCAGGTGTTCTTAAAACCCTTGTTTATTGTCTATCGGCCTCTAGCTTCCCCGATCTCTCTCCCCAAGAAGTGCCGACGAGAATTTCACGTTGATAAAGCAGCAGTGTCAATTATGTGGCCAAAACCGATACGCATTATTTTTTGTTTACAGATACCTGGGTTAGGTCATGACATATGATTAAGTTCAGGTCGGCGTGTTAATAGATACCCAGGGTTAGGTCTTGATATGACATATGATTACGGTCAGGTCGGAGTATTCACAGATACCTAGGGTTAGAGTATGATATAACGTAGGATTAAGCTCAGGTCGGGGTGTTAACAGATACCCAGGGTTGGGTCTTGATATGACATATGATTACGGTCAGGTCAGGGTGTTCACAGATACCTAGGTTTAGATCATGACACATGATTAAGGTCAGGTCGGGTGTTTACAGATACCCAGGGTTAGGTCATGATACGACGTATGTTAACGATCAGGTTAGGGTGTTTACAGACACATACGGTTAGAGCATGACATATGCTTAAGGTCAGGTCAGGGTATTTACAGATACCCAGGGTTAGATCATGATATGGCATATGATTAAGGTCAGGTCGGGGTATTTACAGATACCTAGGGTTAGGGCATGATATTTGATTAAGGTCAGATCGGGGTGTTAACAGATACCTAGGTTTAGGTCATGACTTATGATTAAGGTCAGGTAGGGGTGTTAACAGATACCTAGGGTTAGGTCATGACATATGATTAAGGTCAGGTCGGGATGTTAACAGATACCTAGAGTTACAGTATGATATGACGTATGATTAAGGTCATGTCGGGGTGTTTACAAATACCTAGGGTTAACTTAGGTCATGAAATATGGTTAAGGTCAGGTCGGTGTGTTAACAGATACCTAGGGTTAGGGCATACTATGACGTATAATTAAGATCAGGTCAAGGTGTTTACAGATACCCAGGGTTAGGGCAAGACATTTGATTAAGGTCAGGTCAGGGTGTTTACAGAAACCTAGGATTAAGTCATGACATATGATGAAGGTAAGGTCGGTATGTTTACAGATACCTAGGGTTAGGTCATGAAATATGGTTAAGGTCAGGTCGGTGTGTTAACAGATACCTAGGGTTAGGGCATACTATGACGTATAATTAAGATCAGGTCAAGGTGTTTACAGATACCCAGGGTTAGGTCATGGCATATGATTAAAGTCAGGTCGGGGTGTTAACATATACCCAGGGTAAGGGAATAAAATGACGTATGATTAAGGTCAGGTCGGGGTGTTTACAGATACCTAGTGTTAGGTCATGATATGACGTGTGATTAAGGTCAGGTCAGGGTGTTTACAGATACCCAGGGTTAGGGCATGACATTTGATTAAGGTCAGGTCAGCGTGTCAACAGATACCCAGGGTAAGGTCATGATGTGTCATATGATTAAGGTCATGTCGGGGTGTTTACAGATACGTAGGGATATGGCATGATATGACGTATGATTAAGGTCAGGGTGTTAACAGATACCAAGAGTTAGGTGATGATATGTAATTTAGGTCAGGCCAGGGTGTGTACAGATACCTAGGGTTAGGACATGACATATGATTAAGGTCAGGTTGGAGTGTTAACAGATACCAAGGGTTATGGCATGATATGCCATATGATTAAGGTCAGGTCGGGTTGTTTACAGATACCTAGGGTTAGGTCATGATATGACATATGATTAAGGTCAGGTCGGGTTGTTTACAGATACCTAGGGTTAGGTCATGATATGACATATGATTAAGGTCAGGTCGGGGTGTTTACAGATACCTAGGGTTAGGGCATACTATGACGTATAATTAAGATCAGGTCAAGGTGTTTACAGATACCCAGGGTTAGGTCATGGCATATGATTAAAGTCAGGTCGGGGTGTTAACATTTACCCAGGGTAAGGGAATAATATGACGTATGATTAAGGTCAGGTCGGGGTGTTTACAGATACCTAGTGTTAGGTCATGATATGACGTGTGATTAAGGTCAGGTCAGGGTGTTTACAGATACCCAGGGTTAGGGCATACTATGACGTATAATTAAGATCAGGTCAAGGTGTTTACAGATACCCAGGGTTAGGGCATGACATTTGATTAAGGTCAGGTCAGCGTGTCAACAGATACCCAGGGTAAGGTCATGATATGTCATATGATTAAGGTCATGTCGGGGTGTTTACAGATACCTAGGGATATGGCATGATATGACGTATGATTAAGGTCAGGGTGTTAACAGATACCAAGAGTTAGGTGATGATATGTAATTTAGGTCAGGCCAGGGTGTGTACAGATACCTAGGGTTAGGACATGACATATGATTAAGGTCAGGTTGGAGTGTTAACAGATACCAAGGGTTATGGCATGACATGCCATATGATTAAGGTCAGGTCGGGGTGTTTACAGATACCAAGGGTTATGGCATGATATGCCATATGATTAAGGTCAGGTCGGGGTGTTTACAGATACCTAGGGTTAGGTCATGATATGACATATGATTAAGGTCAGGTCGGGGTGTTTACAGATACATAGGGTTAGGTCATGATATGACTAATGATTAAGGTCAGGTCGGGTTGTTTACAGATACCTAGGGTTAGGTCATGATATGACATATGATTAAGGTCAGGTCGGGGTGTTTACAGATACCTAGGGTTAGGTCATAATATGACATATGATTAAGGTCAGGTTGGGGTGTTTACAGATACCTAGGGTTAGATCACGACACATGTTGAAGGTCTGGTCGGGGTGTTTACATATACCTAGGGTTAGGTCATGATATGACGTATGATTAAGGTCAGGTCTTTGTTCTTTTTGGGGGGTAAAACAGGAGGGTCAATTTTCTGATTGGTTCCGTTTTACTGGAACCAAATGATTTTTGTTAATTTTGTAACGAATTATAGTCAAAAAGTAGGACACGAGGACCTAATTTTGTAAAATGAAAATTATGCATTTTGTTTTACTATTGTTGCCTTAAAAACTTATGTATAAAATATTTTTAGTTTGTCCCTTCTTCAAATAATTGTTTTTCTTAACCTACCATTCCTATATTGTAATCTCCGTCGTTAGTCTGTTAACAATTTCTGTTTCTAATATTTATCAGAAACTACTGGAGGGATCTTTCTTAAATTTCATCTATAGGTTTCCCTAGGACCCTAGATATACACATTGCATTTCGGGGCCGATCGATCAACAATATGGCCGACAGGCCCCCATCTTTTATTTTGATAGTTGCCGTTTGTTACCTCGCTCTTTCTCAGAAATTACTCCGGAGATCTGTGTCAAATTTCATATATAGGTTCCCCTAGGGCCCTAAACTATTTGTGCATATTGCATTTTGGGACCGATCGGTCATTAAGATGGCCGCTAGGCCGCTATCTTGGATTATGATAGTTGAAATTTGTTACCACTATTGCTCAAAATATACTGAAAGTATCTGTCTGAAATTTCAAATGTAGGTTACCGTAGGACCCCTTATTGTGATGGGATCTCCTAGTGGATATATTGAATGTTTTATATGGTTTTATTAATCATTTGGTTTTAGGTCCTCTTGCAACTGTTGTCTAGACTATGCTTACTCAATTACTGAATATATCCAGGTAAACCTTGAAGGATACTCGCATCACTTGCTCCTTTTACTACATTGCGTTTTGGTCACTCTTAGTAGGAAACTACAGGACGCCACAGCCACAATCATAACACGGTAAATCTAGATTAGTTGTGTAACGTAACATCCTGCGGAACATATTATAATACTTCACCCATCTTGAACTGTAGTGTAATGCACATCGGGTTTGATAAATATACACAAACTATCACTGAGAATATTTATCTGATTTAGCCCCTCATAATCCATTTATAAGAATCAATCCCATCCTTTATATTAAAAACCCAATGTAATTCGATCGTCTCCTATATACATAGTATATAAAACTTTGAACATAAACAATATATTAATTACTAATCTCAATAACCCTGTAATATATTTCTCGAGTCGTTTAAAAACATTAGTTTATATATATATATGTCACCAAAACCATCATATAATAATAATCAATGAGGAATTTTGGCTTGCAATGAATAAGAACGTTTAAAGTAAAGTTAAATCAGTAATTCATAGAATGTAGCATATATATTATATTATATATTATGTCCACCAATCAATATTTAATTTTCCATTATGATATATTAACCAGTCGTATTGAAATTTGTATCAAATTATATTTCCCATATCATTGTAAACCATCAGTAACATAATGAAAGGATCGACTAACTGTCCCTCTTACCCTGTTCCACCTCATATTCTCCTCCCAAAACCGTAAGAAAACCATCTTAAATGTACTTTTACACCACGAAGTAAAACTTAAACCATTTGTATAAATCAATATTAAATGTTCAACTCCAATACTTTCGAAACGTTATTGCACCTTCATCAATTTGTATTTCATAAAAAAATTACTGATATTCATCGTTTTGTCAACTTTATCATAACCAAAAAATAGGACGAACTATTTATCAGCATTTCTTATTTTAAGAATGATAGTTAGGTTCAAATAATACTCTCGTAATAATCTCGGTAATAGAACATGGAATCTCAACGGTCCTCTTTCTTGTTAAACTTGCTATCGGGTTAACGATTTGCCTGTGTTCATTTAAAAATCATTTAAACAGATCATTTGGTTCCAGCGTAACCGGACCAAACATATAATCGACCCTTATATTTACTCTACCATAACACACAATTAAGGAACTCCAACCTTACCTTAACCATAAGTCATATCATCGTGTCCTAACTTCCGTGTATCTATAAACCAAAATTATACTTATCGGTTATGGTCACCAAAGAGTACAAACAGACACTCTTCCTTTACATTTATGTATGTGAAAAGCGTACCGACATTTGGTCTCTCTCGTGGTTTATTGTTCTTGTATTTTACTTTGTTGTACTTTATTTAATGTTACAGGATCTCCATTGTGATCTCAATAAACTGTACTACAATTGACTACAAGAAACACGGCAACAGTTTCCACATACTTAGTAGATTGGCGCACACCTCTGATTGTCTCACAAGGATAAACCAGTGACACAGCAAGCATCACCATGGGTTTTAATTAGTTAGTGAAAACTTTAATTCTGTGGTCAGCATGCAACATAATCAAGGTACGGAGCGGTTCTGAGGACTGCATGAACGAGACGCTGGTATTGGGAGACGGATGCCAAGCGAGACCACACGAATTTTTTTTTTTAAATTTAGATAAAACCGTAAGAAAAGACCTTGATCTGATTGTGTTGGATATGAAGATTCCTTATATGAACATGGATGGAGGACCATCTTTCCGATTTGATCTTGTCGAGACAACCGAAGGAGAGTTTCTTTTGTCGCTTCAATCAGAGTTGGAGTTCTTGACAATAGATCTCCCTATTGTTAGTGACAGAGTAGAGCGACAGTACATAGAACTGATCCTCTCTCCTGTCGACTGTCTTGTTAACATTACTTTAAACGATACTCTCGTCAAAAACTGGCTTCTGTGTGGTTTGACAAAGGAAGAAGACGGAATCGAATATTTATCCATCAAGAAACTGTGTATTGAAACGCCTAGGGATGAACCAGACCCATGGTACTTATTCTATGACACATATGAGAGCAAGTGTACTGATATGCCTAACAAGGATTCGACTTGGACACAACTTAAGGTAAATTACTTTATACAACTATATAGACGTTTTCTGAATTATGGTATCACGGTCATCACGACATTTATTACATTAGTACTTATTGTTTACCAACGGTTGTGTAATATCAGGGAACGTTTATTTTTATATAAACTGGATGAGGCTGTATATATATCTCAAACAAAAACGATTGTCCAGGAATCTAAACCGGACAAAAAAGTACCAAAGAAAGGTTCGGATGAGAGTAGTCCTCTGTTACCTACCAAACAAGATGTAGTTACAATTCCCCCGGATAGAATAGATTTACCGATATACAACAACTGTTTCTTATGTGGATTTAGTTTTAGTGGATGTCGTCGACATGATCGCGGGAAATATACCGCTGACATGGAAAGTAAGATAAAGAAAACAGGATTTTGGTGTGACATTGGTGAGGATTCTCTCATATCGAACAGCTTGTTTGGACCCTTGCGGAATTGGCCCATACAATTTTGTTTGGACTTCGGGATTTGTTTCATATCTTTCTTGCAGAGTTGGCCAATATATTTTCAAATCGTTGGAAACGTGCGAAATGTTGGAAACGTTCGAATTGTTGGAAACCTTCGAAGTGTTGGAAACCAAAATGTTGTGAACTTTCGAAATTTTGTAAACTTCCGAATTGTTTTGAACGTTTAAATTGTTGCATGCATTTTATTGGATACATCTTTATTTGGTCAGTGCCAATCGTCCTGAACATTGTTTTAATTGCTTTGAGGGCAATAAAGGTAATGAGAGATCCTTACTATACATTAAGTGATGGAATATCCATTCTAGATATTTTGCTTTTGGTCGTTGCAGGGTCAAATTGTTTAATGTATTGTTTCCTTGGATACAATCTTTGTAAAGAACGTACATGTACATGTATTATACGAAATACCATCAGGGAAACATTTTTTATTTGCATATTGCTCATTACAGGAAACATTTTAGCAAGAATCATTTTCATTGTAATGTTTGGCTTGGCATTTCATAGTGGGTCTAATACTTACACTTTAGTTGCTACAGCAGTGTTCTTTGTATCGACTAATGGTTACTACCAGCTACGGAAAACACATGAGCGATATCGCGACTACCTTGACAAGTGTATGAAAGAAGTTCTTAAGTTAGTGGGAGAACATCAATGTTCCTTTAAGAAAAGGATTGTTATTTCAAATCACAAAAGACGATTGTTATTGGATGTGAATGAAGATACACAAAGTTGGATACCCATTATAAAAGAAGGAAAACTTGTTTTGAATTTTCAGGATTTTGCTGTTTTCTATTTGAAAAACGGCGAGATGGCTATCAACAGAGACTTATTTCTTGATCTCTGTAGAGAGGACACATACAACTCTCCCGGAGAGGTTAGTAAGACTGCCCGCAATGATTTGTTAAAATTTGTTTTTTGGGCCGCCGTTGTAGTTAGTATTATATATGTTCAGGGTTACATCGCCAGACGTTTCAACAGTTCGTTTTTTTTTCACAAGCACCAGCTACTATATTTGGTGGATCATTGCCTATGTTGTTCAATTATATTTTCTCGTATGAACAACCGAAAGAAGAAAATACTAACCTGGAAAGAGTATTAAAAAAATTAACGAAACGTTTTAAACAGGAGTATCGCGTTATTGACTTTGAACATCCTGAATGCGATAGGACAGGCGATTACGATTATTTTTGTGGCTGTTTCTGTTCTATGCTAAATAGCAAGACAGAAAAAAATACTATTTGTTGTTGTCTCAATAAGCAACCAAGCAGTACAAGTAACGAAAATAATACTGAAGGCGAAACTAGAAATAAAGAAGCAACCGATAAAAATGACACTAATCCTGTTGAAGGCGAACATTGCGATTCCTATAGCATAATTCATGAACGTTCTCATATCGGTCGAAGCAGCCAGAAGGAAATAAAAATGACTCGTTTTTCAAAGGATAATAAACAACTTGATACATGAGCAATCTGTAATTGTTTTGGTTGTTAAATACGCATATAAGGTACAAAGCTTTAAAGGTATAACGTTTATTTTTCGACCAGGATATATCATACCTACACTTGTAATACTGGCTTGTCGAGGACAATATACTCATGTCGCCTAAGGATGCATTGCATGCTACCCATGCAATAAAGCCACGTGACGTCACAGCATCAACAAAATGACTATTTTCTAGGTACAATTTTAGCATTTTTTCAGAAATTAAGCTAGATTTATTTAAAAGATACAAACAACGGGATTTACGTGGAAAATATTATGCGATTTTCATGTATGGGGAATTGACATGCAGTCGCGGTTTGTTTTCGAATTTATTTCAAAATAGCGGAAAATCATAGTAGTGAAATTGTAATAAATCGTCGAGGTATGAGAGAAAAATATTCTTTCATATGTGGTTATTAAGGATAGAGATATTCTACCCTCGGGATCACAAAATGTTGCAAAACCCTCGGCAAGCCTCGGGTTTTACAACATTTTGTGACCCTCGGGTAGAATATCCCTATCCGTCATATCCACATCTGAAAGAGTCATAAATTATGTCATAGTTATGTATTAAAGCAATTTGCTTGACTTGTAAGATTGATTTCACTATAAGCTGATATTGTAACAGGTTTACTACCACTAAAACCCGTTTTGGCTTCACACTGCTATCATCGGCACTTAAAAGAATGGTATTATTTGCAAAGTATTTTTGAATCCCAATTGAAAGACGTTCAATGCTTATATTTACATTTGGTTACAATTTTATGATGAAATCATAAGCAATTTTGCATATATAATGAAATAATCATTCGTTATCGTCATGGATGGAACAGCCATTTAAGCAGCTGTCTTCCGTGATCGCTGACACGACAATTATTACGTCATAATGATACTATGACGTCATAATAAGCGCAAGTTCATTGTCTATATGACTGCAAACTGCGTTTGGTAAGGTTACATGTACATAGTGGGACTGTAGTAAAAATGTAGATATAATAAAAATGTTTTGCAGATCATTGTTAATCCTATAGGCAGATATAGGAAATAACACACAATGTAATGTTTTAAGAGCTACATTTGGTTAGCGATCTATATTATCTGAAATTGATTAATTCAAACGAAATAAGAGTAGTGTAAATACCCTGACATGTCGATAATAAGCCTTAATCGAATATAGGCCGGTCTTGAAAGTAAGCACCGGATTTCTTACAGTCAAATGTGTCTTGAAAATATGAAATTATTTTATTATATACATAAAGACATGCATATAAATAAATGCATATTTATTATCAATTTTTTATATACCTAATGTTATTTTTCTTTTTGATTTGAATGTTTCGAAAATAAGCCGGTCTCATAAGTAAGCCGATAAAATGTTACAGGATAACTTCGAGAATAAGATGGGGTTGAAAATAGGCTTGTCCTGAAATTAAGCATTGGATTCTCTACCATAGATAGAATATAAGCAGCGGCTTATTATCGAGATTTTAGGGTATGGAAAATAGTGTGAGAACCCTTCTGTCAAAGCGAAATATATTGTTACTTTTAGATACATGATTTATTGAATAATTTAAAATAGTTTAAATCAAACGAAATGATTTTAGAAATATATTTTTGAATTGTGCATCTATACATTAGAGATTTCCTATCCCGTCCTTGCTATTTGCGTTTATCTATACGATATTAAATAGTCTAATTTGTTGACCTTATTATCACTATATATTTACATTTGCTTGTCACTTCTACTATATAAACTAACCAAGCCAAAGTGAAGTATATGACGGTATAACTGACACCCAAAACGTGACCATTATGACGTCACAAATGTTGACGTGGAGACGTCAACTGATCACCGTCAAAATGACTGTTCCATCTTGTGGATTAAATCGTCGTTGATAAACGATTTTCCTGGTTTAGCTTAAACAATGTTAATGCAGAAACTCTAAAATGAGTTGTCAATGTAAATATAAGCATTAAACTATTTTCCTTTGTCATCTATGGTTATATAGATGCCAGAGCTTTGCAGACAATCATCTCATAATGCGCTAGCATGAAAATTGTCCGCAAAGCTCTGACATCTATATAGACCATATATGCCATAGGAAGATAGTTTAATGATGCTTAAATATAGACTTACCTAGAAGGGATATGTACTTATGATGAGAGTACTCAATAGTTCGTCGTTTTATTTTCTTATGCCAATTTGAGGAATATCGATCCCCATTCAATGTGTTGGTGTATTAAGAATATTACAGCTTAATTAATTTAATAATATCCCATGTTACAAAGGTATTGGAATGGATTATGCAGAAATGTAATGTAAACGTTTTTATCCTACAACTGCCGAACATACTGACGGGTAACTACTGATAGATAAACCTGTGTTTTGTACATATCCGTCAATACGATTACTTGAATCTGTTCCACATTTGACGGATCTTTTTCTAACTTGACCCAAATTTTTACATTCCGGTGAATGAAACGTCATACAGTCACGCTAAAAAGTGACGTCACATTCACCAGAGTGGTGTAGATTTAATGATATCGAAAATCTCGTTTGGAGGTGTCGTCTTTTTCTTGGCTTATGTCAAAGATATGTGTTTGAAAAAACAACTTTGATTGGTTATTATTGCTGTTTTGTGTATTTTCATAATGTTTCAGTGATATTACACCCTGAGACTGTTTGAGAAGGCGCTTATATATTACCCATGTAATAAAGAGTACATTCTCATTCAGTTTAATGAATAGATGTTTTCTTGTGCATCAAAGAAGCGTCTCACTTCGAGAGAAAACAAGTAAATAATCGTCAATTTGCTTTCGTTTTGATTGTCACGAATTGGTTGCAGGATAAACAGAATACATGGTTAATATCTTAGAATACAAGTTTTATTTTAGTACTCAACACGGAAAGTCGAGATGACTCCGCAAAGCACCAAAATAAACATTGAATTGTAAGTTACCAACCATTCATTCTCTATATCTTACCCTAGATATTCAATCATATATTCTTGTGGTGTAGTAATCTTATCGCAACGAACCTTGCTTAACAGTTTTTACAGGAACTCCTGTAAATAGAATTACATGTTTTGTACGTATATTATTTGATGCTATAAACAATGTAATCTTTGTGGCTGTTGCAGCTTTAATGGTTCTTGTAATATCATTACGTTTTTTAGCTCACCTGGCCCGAAGGGCCGGTGAGCTTATGTCATGGCGCGGCGTCCGTCGTCCGTCGTCCGTCCGTCGTCCGTCCGTCCGTCAACATTTCCTTTAAATCGCTACTTGTCCTAGAGTTCTGCATATATTATAACCAATTTTGGTCAGAAATTTCCTTAGGGGAAGGGGATCAGATTTTGCATAAATGGTGACCCTGACCCCCCTGGGACAGGAGGGGCGGGGCCCAATAGGGGAAATAGAGGTAAATCCTATAAATCGCTACTTGTCCTAGAGTTATGCATGGATTATAACCAAATTTGGCCACAAACATCTTTGGGAGAAGGGGAACAGAATTTGTATAAATTTTCACTCTGAGCCACCGGGGGCAGGAGGGGTGGGGCCCAATAGGGGAATTAAGAGGTAAATCCTATAAATCGCTACTTGTCCTAGAGTTCTTAATGGATTGTAACCAAATTTGGCCACAAACATCCTTGGAAGAAGGGGAACAGAACTTGTATAAATTTTGGCTCTGACCGGTCACCCCTTGGGGACAGGAGAGGCGGGACCAAATAGGGGAATTAGAAGTAAATCCTATAAATCGCGACTTGTCCTAGAGTTCTTCATGTATTGTAACCAGATTTGGCCAGAAACATCCTTGGGGGAAGGGGAACAGAACTTGTATTAATTTTGGCTCTGACTCCCTGGGGGCAGGAGGGGTGGGGCCAAATAGGAAAATTTGATGTTAATATTCAAATTCCTTCAGAAAAGAAACAATGAACCTGTATTCAGAACATTACTTTGCATTACCAACCAGGTGAGCGATACAGGCCCTCTGGGCCTCTTTTTTTTCCTCGGTTCAGTATAATCCTTTATTGATAAACGAGAGAAATACAGCTTTAAACAAAAGTTAAGAATATTATATTTTGTCTGTTTTTGCTTCCCTGAATTTGTGAATGACACTTCCTATTTTTTCACGTTTTTTTTTCTCTACTCTTAACAAGGTATTTCTTTTAAATGCCTCCTCATATTTATTGTATACTGCGGCTTTAATTTCTTTTATACCATCAAAGTATATGGTAAAAAAACTTTTCATTAATTTTTTAAATTCATTTAATTCTTTTTTTTCCTTTTTTATTCCATATAAAATTCTCAATATTGTGTTATTGTAAATATCTCTAATCAATCACATAATTTGCTTAAGATGGCATAATAAACTTACAGTGATTTAATATATAATAATTTGATAATTATCTATGTAATTGAATCATAACTGTTTTGAGGAACTATCTTCTTTTTCTTATCCCAAAGACTAAATGAGATGAAAATGTGAAGGGGAGTTACCCGTTAAAAACGATGATTTTATACTAGTTTTTTGGGATTTTTTTTCCCAAAACCGCTATACGCCTATTAATTTATTGCCTCCAATTATGTGAGTTACAGCTTTTCCAAATTTCTCCATTCGGACAGAAATGTTGATGTAACATCAGATTGTGAAAAAAAATCATTATGTTTCGTGGATGCAAATGGTTTTGAGAGAACATTACTGGGGGACATATATTATTTTCATATGTACATATCCAATAGCCACTTTAGAATATTTCTAGGAGGAAAATGTATGTTCACCGTTTTGAACATTGTATAATACTATAGAGTTTCGTAATAAATGTTCAATGAAAAATATTCACGTGATCCTGTTTGCTTTAAGTCTAGTAATATTTAAGCTTTTCTCCGTTGATGATATCATACATGAGTCTTAAGATTAGATATTAAGGGGAAAATATTGTAGGTTAAATGTGCACATAAAGACAAAACGAATTTAAGGTCAAAACTATCAACTTTAAATTTGACACAAATTGACCCCGATTTTTACAGTACTGATTTTTGCGACTTTTCAGTGTGGAATACCATAGTTTATTTTTAATTTTCTGGATTTTCAGTCAAGTATTTTTTGACACGTTACACCTGTCGTCATTGTGTTAGTTGCATTTACATTTAAGATATATTATTCAATTTCTATTGTTTACAGGTTTTGATGTATATAATATGTGATTGATGTTACACTAAATATGCTGTCCTCCGATGTTTGGATTTGCATAATTGATAATGATTATGTATTATGATACATACCGGAAACCTCTGGACTATCATATTAAAATCTTAAATATTGCTTGCATGGATGTGTGATTTTTTTAAACAAAATTCTCTATTGCATTCAAATGACTACATATGTTATGTATATATCCGCGTAGACTGTGCTACTTTCTTTGCAAGGAAAACTCTTGGTGCTGGGGGTTGAGCCTTTTCATTATAATTAATTGTAAACCAACTAGGCTTTAATGTCTCGCGTTTTCAACATATCACAACTTTTTGTTGTTTACTGGTCGTGTAAACTTGCATTTTTGTACAGATATTCAGACATGACGCGGCTGTACTCGACGCGTCATTTGAAAATATACTGCTACAAACAAATGGCAGTTTACACACCAGGTAAAACAACCAAAAGATAAAAAATCATCCTTAATTACGTGCCTATTCAAGTATGAGTTATTAGCTAATTGTTGATAAATACGAACACAATGAACAAAACAAATAAAAACACACTTTCTGACGCCTCGTAGGTTTGTGATTTCATGTTTGACATTTGGTCGTTGGTCGAAATGAGTGAATGCGAGCGCAGAGCCACATGAGAGATAAAACAGTTCTTGACATAATTAGATAACCTCTTCAATCTTCTGGAATTGATATCTTCCTGTACTTCGACGATTGACGTGCTTTAACTGTTACAGTGTAACTGTAACAGGACTGTCACGGCAAGGGTCAAAAGTAGTTACAATTAATTATGCTGACAACAGCCCATAGAACTGACTCTTGTATTGGAAACAAAAAAAAATCCTGTATTGGCAAAGAATAAAAGAAGTACCACTTAAACTATATACTTTTAATATTAGAGTGTGAATAACAACTGATTTCTCGTGTTGAACCGTGTTTTATCAATAAGATGAATAGTAATTTTCATTATGTATTCTGTATTCATTTCACTTCAATGTTTCCTCGCCACTTGTATCCAAGGCCAAATTATGTTTTTAAAACGATTGGTGGGAAGAAATTAAACCCATTTTTATCATTAAATGATTATTGTTTAATGCATCATTATTCATAAGTACA
>SAYR01013298.1:23262-74063 GCA_004382745.1 Argopecten irradians irradians
ATGACAAACTTAAATTACAAAATATCAAGTCCAAGTAACATCACAAACCAGGTAAAACAACACTGATTTTATTCTGTATTAAACAAAGTTTTTATGTGAGTAAATGATATTCTATACCATATCGCAGTAATTTCCCTTTAAAAAGCACATTCATAAGTAATTATTTTAGAAAAATAAACAAGTATTTTCTCGGATGGTAAATGTCCTGTCCCCAAGTATTAAAGGAATATCTAACCACAAATTTAAGATATATGACCAGTGACAAAGGAATTGAGTGTAGCAAAATTTACTGATTTTTTGTAGCTCATATAAACTATAAGTTAACTTTTCTCTTTTTTTCCTGTTTCATAAACAAGCATGGAATCAGCGAACTAGACAAATGGTCTGAATTTATCTATACTTATCTAGGTGTCCCCTAAATGACTGATACTTATCCTATATTGCAGAATCAGATTTAATAGCGATGAGCTGTTTATTATGTCTTGGTCTGCAGAACATTATATCACAAATAATGATGATATATAAGCATTTCCCATGTTTTGATGATTCAATACTGTCAATGGATTAGTCTCCAACCTAGAACAATTACGATCTTCTGCAATTGGTGAATGGTTTTTTTTTGGTTAAATTAGGAGCATGGTTTTTGGGTTTGATCGAAATATATTTTATCAAAAGATGTAAAATCTATCATTTATCTTTAGCATAAACCCTTTCTATTTAGTAATGATTTGAGAAAGGAATAGATATCTGCCAGAAATGTTAGATACCTGCGATTTGTTGTTGGTTTAACATTTATATTATCAGAAGGAAAAACGAAATTTTAAAATATAATACTCAGAGACCACGTATGACAATTTTCTTTGATTTAACCAATATATGTTCAAAATATTCAGCTTGGAATCTCAGATATCTCTCTAAAACCTTAAAACTCTTAGTCAGCTCTGTGTTCTTACTCGGGCCTTTCCAAATCCCGTCTTTTTTAAGTTATCTTCCTTGTTAGAACTTAGACGACAACCCATAGTGGGACCAAGAACGTCATTGAAATAATTAATGATTAACGTTTTACTGGCTGAATACCACTTGTGGTTGATGCTAATCGTAGCCCGGGGATGAAAAGACGTCAATAATTATGTCCAAAGTTGATGATTTGAAACCAAATTTGCAAAAAACTACTTCGCTACTTGATTTTGATGTTCGGAGCGCTGATCGGGCCACTGTTTTAAATGTGGAACAATTGTAGATAACATGGCTTAAAATTCCAACAACTAAGTATATTGTGACGTTACCAAACACTGTTTTCTTTTGTCATTTAATATCGTTTTGCGTGTTTTAAAATGATTTTTTTATTTTAATAGTCCTATTAACAGCCAAGTCATGAAGGACTGTCTCCATGTATGCGGAGGTAACGTGCTTGCGTTTTTTGGGAAACTGGAATGAAATAAAGTTATATGGCAAACTTAATTGTTGATGGTTTTTTTAAACTTTTGTTTTAACTAACACAGGTTGATTTCGTTTAAGTGGAGCTCTTCTGAAGAGCATATATGATATGTCACCGTTCTACACCGTACATGGTACCCATTTGCCAACCAAAACATTTTCCACAAACAAGGGGAGATTCACTGCTATCTTTTTTTTTTGTCGAAACCACACACACATGCATCCTAATTTTTATTCGCGTTTAAGAAAAAGGGCGGCTTTTGGAGCTTATTCCTTTTACCCGGGACTAACCTAATAAGAGAAGATAGTCAGATTTATTTGTACAAAAAATAGACTCCTTAACATTTGATAAGATATCAATAATATTAAGCGGGATGTAATATTGTATAGTTGAATATAGGGGCGGATTTCGTTTTTGCTTTTTGCACACTATATGATGCTTTTTTTTTGTCCTTGAAGAATATATAATTCACTCATTGTGTGAAATCCGTGTCGGATGATGCCGAAACTTTGTGGTTTTAAAAATGCGAGTTAGTTAATAAAAGGACATTTTGATAAAAAAAATGTGTTAACTTTGATATATACAGGAATCTATACAAGGCTATAAATAGATTAAAAACATATGATGCATCGTTTATCTATGTCATCTATAGCCCAATCCGATATTTCTTCTAATTGATTATATCAAATTCTACTTCGATCAGAACAGAGTTGTGATTTTTAACAATTAAAGTTTCAGCTTTTGAGATATCTGCTTTCATTACGATGGACGAATTCATCGGTCTTCAAAACCGAAAGACTCCCGACCCATGATCCCGCACCGGAGGGGAATTCGTCTTACCTTTTTGCAATAATACATTTGCCTACATGCAGCTGAAAATTGCCCATTTGTTTTTTTTTGTTTTTTTTTTTCAGTTTCTTTTGCAATTCACCGACTTTCTTGTTTTGGGACGAAATGAAATGCAATGAGGTCAAATCGAAGTATTCACTATCATATTTACCCCCGTTCTCTAAGTAACGATTTGGCCCAGTAACAGATATAAGGTTAGAATAATTTATAAATAAAAAGTAATACCAGTACATCATTTTTTGAGATTGCAAAAATCAAGATAAATCTCGAAAAAAGTGGCAATGGGGGGGAATTGATAACCAAGATATTGTCTAACATTTACATTTCCGTTTTTCTCTTGCAAAAATCCTTTTTACCAAACTTGCGAAATCGTTACACTTGCCTTAAACCAAATTGGGCGCGCAAAGGAATACACAACCACCGCAGACCACTGACTTCTGGCTTTAGAAGTGTGAAGCGCAATTCGCTTAGACCCATTGCAACTGTATGACAAATCTTTTTACATATATTGCATGTATTAATGTAAATCTAAATATTAATTATAATCGGCAAATCAAATAATTCAACAAATATTGTATAATGGGACGATAAATATAAAGATCATTGTGGAACTATATTGTTTTGTATGTACCTCGGAATTTGATAACTTTCCCGCCAAATGAGCCACTGTGGATCGAATTCATCAATGAACTGCTGTTTCAACAATCTTATTATATATATAATTATTCATTTGAACACTTAATATAAATGAAAGCGTCGTCGAAATGTAAATATAAGGAATGATTGGTATTGTTTGATGTTTACTGGTGTGTAACTTGCTTTGTAGTATTCAACATTGATGCGCCTAGCGGCGCGTCATTTAAAATATCTGAATACAACAAATGCAGTTTATACACCAGTAAACAACCAAAAATAAAATTCATTCTAAGTTGCGTCCACGTCGAAGTTCATTAAAGAGTTCAGGCTGGCCGAAAAACGCCTAACTATTAAAGTTACTCCTATCTGGTACAGTCCAGATTCCCAGAAGGCCTTAAGCATTGCATTTTGGCTTCGCGCTGACCAATGAACTTTTGTCATGGCACAAAATGACGACCTTTGTGATCAGTTTACTGTGAAACTAGGATAGTTACTAAGGTTAAAAGAAGCGTCAAATTCCCCTCTTGTAGTTTACATTAGCCTGGAAGAGTATTGGGCGAACGAGGAAAACGGACCTTTTCATTTCAGGTACACCAACATTTTACATACCATCGTGTACATTGACTGCTGAGCACCGTTATAATATATAATGCTATATATACAAAGGTTGGAATATTAGGCAATTTACTCATGAACTCGTGAACCCTTTTTGTGCCTAAGAATTCGGGAAAATACATAATTAGAGACTGGCTGTTCGTCCTCCATGGATTACTCACTATCCCGTTAGTTACGATAGCCTGGAGCAGAAAAAGTGGTATTTCAAAAGGCCAATGGTGAGATTGAAGTTGCCCAAGCATATCCAAGTAACCGAAAGCGAAAATTTATGTTACCATTGTTCACCCTTTTAATTTTACGGTACAATAGATGATAATAGTGTAATTTTATCACAGTATGACTAAAGGTAATTGTTATTGACAGCGCCGATATGCGTGTCACACGCCCAGAAACGGGGCCGTCTGAGTATAGTGAGATCCAATTGTCGGGAAACCGTCAGGGCTACTCTCACTTATATATCAAATTTGTTGTTTTACCAAAATAAAGTAAATTCTCTCTTATCTTCTTGAAACCTCTGATAATGTAATAATAGAACTTCTGGTTATTTTTGAAATTAAAAAATTAAATACCCCCAAGTATTATTGTATATTTTCTCCTTGTTAAGTTATTTACTGAAACTGGGTGATGAAGTTTATTTCTCGATTCCCCGAAGACTTCAATATACTGGGTTATATATAGAAACATTTGATTTGGAACTTGAAAAGGTCTTTTTGTCCATGATCTTTTAAAGGTTGTGTTTTATTAGTCTAACATTAAATCACATTCGCTAGTAACGAGAATGGGCTTGGACTTTCGACCGTTTGCAATATAGCCTCTGATTGCTCATTAAAGGGATTTTCCTGGTGAGGTTCTTCGTGAAGTCTTGTTCAACAATTATCAAAGGGTATTTTGTGATTTCAAAAATTATTGTCTCAATGTAGCACAGTTGAGGAAAAATATGGTAAAAACAGTAAAAATTTATGTTACTTCGTAATTTTTTTATACACAATTCAGATAAACCAAATTGGCGGCCATTTTGAATAGGTTATCTACAATTTCAGAGAAGTGGAAAATTTCACACTTTTTTTACCTTGAATTTTTTACACTCCCCACGCCTACAACAATTTTAGCTAAACAAGTCTATTGCTGTAAATCCTTTTTAGATTCATAGAGATAAAATGATGAGCATTTGAGTTTGAAATCATGACCATTGGTTTTAAAATTTTACATTTTAGTCAGATTAAGTGATTGAGAAGTTTTTGCAAACTGCTGAAAAATAATCAATTTTGTATCGGACAAAAACTCAATGCACTGACCCCTAATTTTATGTTAGTTTAAAAACAGCATACATTGTTTAGAAAAAGTTCAGTCAATCAGAACGTTCTTCCGTTAAAGCGTAATTTTGCTGAAAATTGTAAAAAAAGGTATTTTCATCTTCAAAAAAATTGAGGGGTAGGGGTAATAGATACAGCTGTTGCTGCTCAAAAACTGTATTAAATCCGGTAAAATCACAATTTACATTAAATAGCTATCTTTGATTCAGTAATAGCTCAAAGTCAGAACTCCACCATATGTATCTTTTTATGTGCATTTGGTTTGATTCAATATTTCCTAAATCATAATATAAAGGAAAACAAAATGACTTTCACAGAGTTAGATGTCCTGTAAAGGTCATGTAATTAATGAATTTTGATAAAAGGAATCCCTCGCGTCATTTGGAATTTCACAGAATGATATTGAGTGATTATGATTTACGATATTTATGTATGTTAACATATCAATCAGCCATGTATTCAAGTATGTATTTTTAAACATTTTTTCAATTACATTTAATGTCGACATGTATCAATGTACTTTCTGAAAATATCGCCTTATACAACACGTCAGATTGTTGTTTAGATACACTTTAAAGACACAGCAGGATTCGTTCATCGCACAGATAGTTCACAAACGATATTTGATTTTTGTAAAAGAATGAGTATTTTCGACCGGAAAAAATCGATAATTCACGAGCATAAATAATATTCTTGACGAGAAGTCGAGCTTATTGCCTTAATCCTGTAAATGCTTAGTCGTCTCTGATTTACATCCATATATAGAATGTATTTAAGGAAACAGACGATTTGTGACAATACCTCAAAGGCTCCGTATCCCTTTAATTTGCAATTTCGACATGATATTATAGTTTACAGAAATAGTACTGCTCAGTTTAGGGACTCAAAAATGGGGGAAAAGAATGAATGTACGTGGGGAGCTCAATTGTAACTTCATTACCCAGAATGCTAGTCAAAAATCGCTAAATACTTGTCACATGACCCATATCATTTTGACCGTCATCCCAGCGGTGAGGCAAAGCACCGACTAGCACGATGTGCAACAGCAGCTTGTCATACATGAGGAATATATGGGCTATTTGGAGGCCTTTTGATGATCGTGAGCGCTTAATATGTTATAAAAGCCTTACGCGATGTCTACTGAATAAACACGCTCTTATCGACAAAATCGGTGTTTGCGTTTGTTTGCGTACGTATCGATGAGAGAAATTTTTATGAGAGAGAACAATTATGACGTCAATTAGTAAAATTCTTTATGAATATTATAAACCGAGGAACAGTGAGTGGTTTAAAGGCCAGTAACTCGTATTTACTCTGGTAAACACAACATAACAATGATGTGAGAGTAGGGTGAAGTGACTATCAGTGACGTCTACTCTATATCGTGCCTTGGTGGAATGGAGCACTGCGTAATTTTAACTTATTAGCCTATAGAACACTGCTTATAATATCGGTACGTTCGGTTATGATTACAAAAACAAAGGTGTAACTATCCATGGGTTTTTATCTAGTGGATTGAAACCAATATATATTTCGTGTGCAAATTAGAACAAAAAAGATTATATTTGATGTTTTATTGCTGGATCTCATGGATAGATTGAAAGACTGACCGTTGGAGTATTATGACGTCTTCACGAAGAACTTTTTCGGGGAAGTTTTAAAAAGCGGCACAGTCATTGGCCAATCTAAAAACTATTGACTAAAATGATCCAATGCCACTAAACCGGATTCTTTACTATAAAAAAAAAGAAAAAAACACGGAAATTGTGTCCTAGTTAGTACCTCATTGAGTTATTAAAACCTAAATTTAAACAATAATATGGACATTTGGCATCTCTTCAAAAGAATATCCATCTGCTTTTGATAACAGAAGATAAGAGAAGTAAGAATCTGATGTACCTAAAGGATTTTGTGGTCCTGGAAAAAAGGCTACCCCACACGCCGCCGCATCTCCACACCGTCGTGGAGACTTGAAGAATGAATATGATGATGGGGGAGATGGGGATGGGTAAGACGTATTTCGAGCCGTGTCTCCAATGGACGTTTTTTGATGATAATTTGTGGCCCTGAAAGGGCCGTTTGAGGTGGAGTTGAAGAGAGTATCCGATTAATGGCTTCTGCTGCACACTGTGACCAAACCGTTCGTTGGTTCCAGTCCTATTCAGGTTAGGACCCACGATTTTTTTTTTTTTTTTTTTTCTTTGTTTTGCATACAACGATTTACTTCATTAAGAGTATGCTGCCAGAGTTGGTAAACGCCGGACGTTGGCCACTCCAAGACCTAAATGAAGGAATTTATTTTTCTGTTCTTTCCATAGTGTATTTGATTAGAGTGAGGTGTCATCTTTCTGAGGTAGAGGCGGAGGAAACAGGACCCAATAAATCACCGTGGCGGACTCCGAGGTTCTGTGATATGGTGCGTATTATCTTCGCATGTCCGTGGAGCGATATATCGTTTGGATCCGACTTGTAAAAAACAACATCGGGTTGGATCCGTCTGATAGGGAACCTGTCATAAGCCTTATATCTTTATCTTTTCTTCCGCCGACTTCCCAATAAATTTGTAGATGACATATTTGGGTGTGCGTAGTCATTGGATTTTTTTGGTGCCAGTTCGCTTAGTCTTCTGACGAAAGGCTGGATGTTCCGAGTTACTATGAGCAGTCTTTCATGCTTCGATTAGTTTAGGAATCTATACCTTTTAATTATGGTATGATTGGTTATATAATACCTGTTTTGAGGCTACGCGAGATTTTTATCTGGCAAAGTATCTCGAAATGAAATTACAATTTCACCAGACTCTACGTCGCCAAAATAATATCCGCAGTCCCGTGTAACCGCACGTCGCAGGATGTGTCAATGAACAAAAGTATCTCGGGACACTGAACATATATCCCAATGTGATCAACTATCAGATAGATAAACCTGTACTGTGTACATATCCGTCAATACGATTACTTGAATCTGTTCCACATCTGACGGATCTTTTTCTAACTTGACCCAAATTTTTACATTCCGGTGAATGAAACGTCATACAGTCCCGCTAAAAAGTGACGTCACATTCACCAGAGTGGTGTAGATTTAATGATATCGAAAATCTCGTTTGGAGGTGTCGTCTTTTTCTTGGCTTATGTCAAAGATATGTGTTTAAAAAAAATCTTTGATTGGTTATTATTGTTGTTTTGAGTATTTTCATATTGTTTCAGTGATATTACACCATGAGACTGTTTGAGAAGGCGCCTATATATTACCCACGGTGATAAAGAGTACACTCTCATTTAGGTTAATGAATGGATTTTTTCTTGTGCATCAAAGAAGCGTCTCACTTCGAGAGAAACCAAGTAAATAACCGGCAATTTGCTTTCGTTTTGATTGTCACGAATTGGTTGCAGGATAAACAGAATACATGTTAGTATCTTAGAATACAAGTTTTATTTTGGTGTTCAACACGGAAAGCCGAGATGACTCCGCAAAGCACCAAAATAAACCTTGAATTGTAAGTTACCAACCATTCATTCTCTATATCTTACCCTATATATTCAATCATATATTCTTGTAGTGTAGTAATCTTATCGCAACGAACTTTGCTTAACAGTTTTGAGGAACTCCTATAAATAGAATGACATATTTTGTATATTATTTGATGCCATAAACAATGTAATCTTTGTGGCCGTTGCAGCTTTAATGGTCCTTATAAAATCATTATGTTCGTGGATGCAAATGGTTTGAGAGAACATCACTGGGGAAATATATTATTTCATATTGTACATATCAATAGCCACTTTAGAATATCTTGGAGGAAAATGCATATGTTTCAACCGTTTTATGGAAACAATGTTATGAGTTGTCGTAATAAATGTTCAATGACAAATATTCACGAGATCCTGTGCTTTAGTCTATAATATTTAAGCTTTCTCCGGCGATGATACATACATGAGTCTTAAGATTTTCAGGATAATTTAAGGGGAAATATTGTTAGGTTAAATGTGCATAAAGACAAAAACGAATTTAAGGTCAAAACATCAACTTTAAATTGACACAAAATTGACCCGATTTTTACATGAACATTTTTTGCGGGACATTTTCAGTGGGATGACATAGTTTATTTTAATTTTCTGGGATTTTCAAGTCAAGTATTTTTTGACACGTACACCTGTCGTATGTGTAGTGCATTTTACATTAAGATATATATTCAATTTCTATTGTTACAAGTTTTGATGTATATAATATAGATTGTGTACCACTATATGCTGTCCTCCATGTTTGGATGCATAATGATAATGATATGTATATGATACATACGGAACCTCTGACTATCATATTAAAATCCTAAATATGGTGCATGGATGTGATTTTTTTAAACAAATTCTCTATTGCATTAAATGACTACATATGTTATGTATATATCCGGTGTGCTACTTTCTTTGCAAGAAACTCTTGTGCTGGGGTTGGTGCTTTTCATTATAATTAATTGTAAACCAACTAGCTTAATGTCGCGTTTTCACATATCACAACTTTTTTGTTGTTTACTGGTGTGTAAACTGCATTTTTTGTAGATATTTCAACATGACGCGCTGACGCGCGTCATTTAAAATATCTGTACAACAAATGCAGTTTACACACCAGTAAACAACAAAAAATAAAAATCATTCCTTAATTACGTGCCTATTAATATAGTTATAGCTAATTGTTGATAAATACGAACACCAATGAACAAAACAAATAAAAACTACACTTTCTGACGCCTCGTAGGTTTGGATTTCATGTTTGACATTGTCTTGAGCGAAATGATAACAGGCAGATCACATGAGAGATAAAACAGTTCTTGACATAATTTAGATAACCTCTCATCTTCTGGGAAATTATATCTTTACTTTGCGATTGACGTGCTTTAACTGTTACAGTGTATCTGTAACAGACTGTCACGGCAAGGTCAAAAGTAGTACAATAATTATGCTGACAACAGCCCATAGAACTACTCTTGTATTGAAAACAAAACAAATCCTGTGTTGAAGAATACAAAGAACTACACTTAACTATATACTTTTAATATTAGAGTGTGAATACAACTAATTTCTCGTGTTGTGTGTTTATCAATAAGATGATAGTAATTTTATTTATGTATTCTGTATCATTTCACTTTCCAATGTTTTGCCACTTGTATCCAAGGCAATTTATGTTTTAAAACGATTGGTGGGAAGAAATTAACCCATTTTTTATCATTAAATTGATTATTGTTATGCATCATTATTCATAAGTACATGTATACATATTTTCCTAATATAAGATAATATTAGATATTAATAACATGATTTTAGATATAATCTATATGATATTTGCGTGGCACACAAATAAAAAACAATCTATTGATTGATATTTATTGAATCATGGACAGGACAAATAAAGGCCTAACCTGCTGTGTAATCCAATTGTTGATAGATAATTACCTCTCTCTGTATATCTGAATGTATCTATAATTTTTATTGACAATTAAATTTTTGAAATGATATTTATTGATTTGTTGTTCAAAACGTTTGAATGTGAATTAGAGAAAAAAACAAATACCCACGTTTCCTTCATTGCAAATGACAATAACCGCTGGTTTTGGCAAAGATACATGGAAGGCCGTCCTTAAAAGCCATAGTTGTTCATAGGATGGTAAACCTGATCACCCATACCCCACGAGCAAAGTAGGTCTATAGGATGTTGTCGTGGAGGAGCGTTGTTTCTTTTCTGTTCTGATCTTGATGACAAAAAGTCAATTGAGATTGAAATGTAGATGAGTAGATGATAAAAAAAACAACTCTATGTATGACAATGAGATATATACAGTAAATTCAATCCAGTATACCGCCATCATTACTATCATCAGTGTTCTTCGATATCATTTCGCACAAGGTGAAAGATTAGTTGCTTGAAACAATCGAAATTGTGTCAAGAACTTTTTATCTCTCATGTGATTTGGCCGCTAAACGTGCCCCGACAATTACAAATGTCTAACATCAAATACAACTGTATCAATATCTACCTGGCGTCCGTAAGAGCAGGTTATATCTATGTTATTTAGTAATGTGTTCACATTCCTTTAAACTCAGCTATAAACATGACATAATTGAGTTGCACCTCCCTAGTGTTTGAACAATGTAATTTACATTACCGTCCATTGTATTAACAGCATAGGTCCAAAATATCCAGCTTGAAAAGCTTTAACTGATTTTTGTGCTAGATTCGAAACCTTGTCACCTGCATGGGTATCTTTATGATATCGTGTTTTCAATTTGATTCGAGTAACGACCAAAGTTTACCTTGCCAATTCACATGCCCTTGTCAACAGTTGCTTAAAGTTAGACACATACACTAAGATATTCACTTTAGGATCTTCATTCAAAATTATGTCTTTCAGAATTTTCAAAAGAATATGTGGGTGATCCACTACTTTCCAAGTTGATGTCACAAAATATTAATATTCACAAGTTTTTATTTGCTTAAAGTAAGCTTAGTGAATTAAAAATTGTCATAAACTGGAATGCAAAAGGGCGATCCCCATAGATGAACTTTGACAGTATTTTTGCGGCCGTTTGAAAACCAGTAGTTTCCTGTTTTCTTAAGAATTTGGACGATTTCTTGGCCTAGTTGCCGCTCCACTATCCATACACATATGGATAACTATACATGTATTTATTTTACATCGATTGCAAAACAAGTTATCATAAATTAAACAGGAAACCAGAGTGCCAATAGAAAACCCACGTGATTGTGCAAGTGAGCCCTGATCTTGCCACAGCCGCGCCGGGATCGAACGCCGGCCAAAACCACAACATCACCACATGTGTATCACACAGTAAATACAAGGTGGATAAAGATTATCTTTAAGAAGGTCATTGTTTAAATTAATACGACAGTTCATCAGGTTGCATAGGTTTTGCTAAAAATGTCGTTCTCAAGTGATATTGTAAAACAGATTATTTTCAAAAGTAGGACCAATATCATTGAATTAAGGTAGACCGTCCGATTTGGTTTTATCTGAATAATGTGGTGTATATGATAATGAATTTATTTATTTTTGCATTTTAATTTAAGGCATACCCTTATCATAAAATCTCACTAAAAGCTTTTTTTCTTGCTCAAAATAGATACTAATTATTTAATTTTATGGATAATAAGGACTTTAAAGAAATAACATTTCCTGCCTGTAACTTCTCTTAACATGTAAACAATATACTCCTATCATGTCCCTTAGTATGAGCGATGTAACTCATAATTAATAGTTTATATCATCCGTGGACGGTTTTTATATGGTTATTTTATTATGTGCATAAAATAGCATACAGTAATTACATACACTTATGATTTTATTTTATTTCCTGAAAAATATGACAAATTGGAAAAGCTAATCGATCGATGGTAAATAAACAGTAATATTTACACAGAAATTGGCAACGCCTTCATTGTTTTTACTGACGCCAGATAGGCCCTAAGTAGTTTTGGCTTACTACTTTTAGCTTAAACTTCGTCTAAATCCTTTGTTTCTCAGATGATAAGTTCAATAGTGACGACGAACCCTCCACAACTGGGTCATGAGTTCGAATCCCATGTCGGGTAGTTGCCGGGAACTGACCGGTGGTTGAAGGTTTTTCTCCGCATACTCCGGTTCCCCCACCAACAAACCTTGTACGTCCTTAAATGAGACTAACTATTAATATAAAGTAATCAAAACAAAAAGAGACAATGTTTCTGTTTTTGGACAATAAATGTTAATGTTTTAGGAAAGAATGATACATTCGATTTGATACATTGAACAATTTTTCTGACATGATCATGCATATAATACAAGTAACCTTTAAACGGTAATTCACTAAAAGATTTCCCACACGGTGCACGATGGGTAACCTGGTCACGTTTGGATAATGCAGCACAAAGGTTAAACTTGAAAACACGTGCCACATAAAAGAGCTCTTGACATGGTTTGTAATCAATTACTGATGTAATCATATAATCTTAATGGGACAGATTGTATCTCTGATGGATGTTTCCAATGTCTATTTAGGTGATAGCTGTCCGTGTAAGATATGGTCCCAGTATAAAGGTGACGTTATGTTGATAGGGATGGCGTATCACGAGATCTAACCTCATCATCTCGTTTCTATATAAGTTTACTTCTGAGTATCTTACTGTACCTTCTAGGTATATAGCTTTAAATATAGCAACATCATCAACAACATGTTACACACAGACCTATTTCCTATCTCATTTAATGTCACCAAACAAATCGAATAGAACCTTTTATTGGGCATTGACATATGGACACAAAATGAACATCACACTAAACAATTATGATACTTGTTTTAGATTTGCTGTATTTGGCAGTGTTAGAATCAGTTTGCCATATATAAGGCACTTATTTCAATATATACCTTATTAATTAATCAATGTGTTCAGATTTCTTCATTTCGCATATATTTCAGCGCTGGTATAATATGAGGTTTGATCATTGTTTGCTAGGACCAACAAACTTTTAAGTCTAGTTTTGAAGTAAACACATAATTTTGAGATCTTACATAGACAGATATTCTTAACGTACCGTTTCCATTTTTTTTCAAATACCATGATGAACATCATTTTAACAGTATACTTTGTTAACTGAGAAACTGTTGTGGTACCTTAATTAATGAGCTCCGTATTTCCAATCCCTTTTGATACCGATGTGAACCTTACAATTCCATATAGGGGTGCAGTATGAAGACTACACAAAGAACTTGATGCCGGAAGAGTTTTTAAGCATACCCTAAACTGGATGGATTATCGTGAAGCATGTAGATATAAACCTTTTTTTTATTAAACGTAAATGTAGAATAATCAAATACTTAATACAAAAGATGAATTCCAACTGAAAATTGCCCTTTTTTGCTAGCATGTTTTAAAAGTGAAACAAAATTAACACGTATGAATAAACAGGATTATATAGGAATAACGATTTGGTGGAGAAAATATTTAAAATACCAACAGGAATGTATTGAAGAAAGAACAATGGGAATAGTTAGGGAAAATATGTTTGAACTTCGTATAAATGTTATATGATATATTTTGTTTTCTGAAACTACACCTGGACAATCAACGTTTAAAAGAAATTTGACAAAATTCGTTTTCCATCTCATAACTTGCGAATGATAACAAACAAACGCAATCAAAGACTTACTTAATGTCCGATAGAGAAGAACATTACTTAATGTCTGTATAGAGAAGAACATTACTTAATGTCTGTATAGAGAAGAACATTACTTAATGTCTGTATAGAGAAGAACATTACTTAATGTCTGTATAGAGAAGAACATTACTTAATGTCTGTATAGAAGACATTACTTAATGTCTGTATAGAGAAGAACATTACTTAATGTCTGTATAGAGAGAGAACATTACTTAATGTCTGTATAGAGAAGAACATTACTTAATGTCTGTATATAGAGAAGAAAACATTACTTAATGTCTGTATAGAGAAGAACATTACTTAATGTCTGTATAGAGAAGAACATTACTTTAATGTCTGTATAGAAGAAGAACATTACTTAATGTCTGTATAGAGAAGAACATTACTTAATGTCTGTATAGAGAAGAACATTACTTAATGTCTGTATAGAGAAAAACATTACTTAATGTCTGTATAGAGATGAACATTACTTAATGTCCGATAGAGAAGAACATTACTTAATGTCTGTATAGAGAAGAACAATTACTTAATGTCTGGTATAGAGAAGAACATTACTTAATGTCTGTATAGAGAAGAACATTACTTTAATGTCTGTATAGAGAAGAACATATTACTAATGTCTGTATAGAGAAGAACATTACTTAATGTCTGTATAGAGAAGAACATTACGTAATGTCTGTATAGAGAAGAACATTACTTAATGTCTGTATAGAGAAGAACATTACTTAATGTCTGTATAGAGAAGAACATTACTTAATGTCTGTATAGAGAAGAACATTACTTAATGTCTGTATAGAGAAGAACATTACGTAATGTCTGTATAGAGAAGAACATTACGTAATGTCTGTATAGAGAAGAACATTACTTAATGTCTGTATAGAGAAGAACATTACTTAATGTCTGTATAGAGAAGAACATTACTTAATGTCTGTATAGAGAAGAACATTACTTAATGTCTGTATAGAGAAGAACATTACTTAATGTCTGTATAGAGAAGAACATTACTTAATGTCTGTATAGAGAAGAACATTACTTAATGTCTGTATAGAGAAGAACATTACTTAATGTCTGTATAGAGAAGAACATTACTTAATGTCTGTTAAGAGAAGAACATTACTTAATGTCTGTATAGAGAAGAACATTACGTAATGTCTGTATAGAGAAGAACATTACTTAATGTCCGATAGAGAAGAACATTACTTAATGTCTGTATAGAGAAGAACATTACTTAATGTCTGTATAGAGATGAACATTACTTAATGTCTGTATAGAGAAGAACATTACTTAATGTCTGTATAGAGAAGAACATTACTTAATGTCTGTATAGAGAAGAACATTACTTAATGTCTGTATAGAGAAGAACATTACTTAATGTCTGTATAGAGAAGAACATTACTTTAATGTCTGTATAGAGAAGAACATTACTTAATGTCCGATAGAGAAGAACATTACTTAATGTATGTATAGAGAAGAACATTACTTAATGTCTGTATAGAGAAGAACATTACTTAATGTCTGTATAGAGAAGAACATTACTTAATGTCCGATAGAGAAGAACATTACTTAATGTCCGATAGAGAAGAACATTACTTAATGTCTGTATAGAGAAGAACATTACTTAATGTCCGTATAGAGAAGAACATTACTTAATGTCTGTATAGAGAAGAACATTACTTAATGTCCGATAGAGAAGAACATTACTTAATGTCCGATAGAGAAGAACATTACTTAATGTCTGTATAGAGAAGAACATTACTTAATGTCTGTATAGAGAAGAACATTACTTAATGTCCGATAGAGAAGAACATTACTTAATGTCCGATAGAGAAGAACATTACTTAATGTCCGATAGAGAAGAACATTACTTAATGTCTGTATAGGAGATTTCAGAAAAGATGAGCGTGACGTCACAGAAAGTTTTACATCCGGGTCTCAAAGTACAAACACAGTATGGCGACTAATAAAACAATAACAGATACGTACATCGCTGCTACACAATCGATACTTTGACAAAAGTATACACATTCATACTTGCAAATTCCGATTTCAAATTGTTTCAGAGGTTACAGACATTTATATTTTTTGTATTTACAATTGTTTATTGCTGAATATATCAATTTGTGTAGATAGAGTGTTGAAGCCAGCTTGCCAAGCGGTGTCGGGCCGTCACAGTACCCGTTTTTCTTCACAGGTAGAAATCCTTGTTGTGAAAAAGTTATGAATAGATAATTGATTTTATTGTGTAACGATTCTGTTATACATGAAAAACTTGTTCACAATACTATTTAAATATAACGAAATGTGAACCACATTGCCAGACCACGGCCGCTCGTGCATGGAGCCTTCGCTGGTAGATCACCTCAGGCTTATAGACCATAGTGGGAATTTAATAATATAAATACGTAATTACCAACACATACTCCAATAAGTACTTGTAAAAGATATATATTTCGTTCTTTTCCATGTATATCTTGCTTTAAAAGGAATGCTATAAACCACTGTGTTACACTTATATGCAGATCTACGCAATGTACATGTTTACGTAAACGTATGGCTTCCGATATCTTCGAAAATTAAAATGGTTGAAATCGTTCAGTTTTAATGCTGAGAGATTTATTTTTTATGTCAGTCGCTTTTATTCCATGGGCTTCTAAGTGAAGTCTCAAAATTGAAGTGATATTACTTTAATTATAAATTTGAATGCATGTTAGATAGACTACATTTAGATTTATGAATACAGATCGTAATACTCTAAATGCCGACCAGGACACATTATTGCGCACGGCTTCGAAAATCCTAAAAATACTAAAAGTTTTGGTTTAAAAATACGATAAAAAGTAACTAAAAACTGACTCATTTGTATGTCATGAGCTAAAAATCCAAAATTTCTGACGAATGAATTATCTAGAATACGTAATTTTGTGACTCTAAAAAAAGGGCAAAATTCGAGATCTCGGCAGTACTGTACGTAATGGCTGCCGTGCGCTTTGGGTGATCTACGAAAGCAAACTTTAATTGGTGATAATCACACATCTTAAGGTTGTTTTACAAAGTAAGACTAAGAAAACAGTAATCGCTTATTAAAATTTCAGTACTATATTTGCGGAACTTGGAATTTAATTTGTAATTTCCAAGCTGATATTTGCAAATTCTGTCAATGTTTACACATAATGGCGACCGTGTTTTTCCTCGTGGCGGTCGAAAATGGAGTATAAGCATCGTAAAATATGTGAATACCATATGTTTATATCTATATATTATTGTTACATATTTTTATTTACACCTTTTGAAATTAAGATAAAGCAACAATTCTCGGATGGTCGTACTATTTATTACAATAAAATGTAAACAAACATCGAAACGGCTGTGTTCCCACCATGTTAATGTGTACAGATATACAGAGTTGTACCTTTGAGCGCCCGGATGTACCTTTGTGTGACGTCATCGCCATCTTTTCTGAAATCTCCTATAGAGAAGAACATTACGTAATGTCTGTATAGAGAAGAACATTACTTAATGTCTGTATAGAGAAGAACATTACGTAATGTCTGTATAGAGAAGAACATTACTTAATGTCCGATAGAGAAGAACATTACTTAATGTCTGTATAGAGAAGAACATTACTTAATGTCTGTATAGAGAAGAACATTACTTAATGTCTGTATAGAGAAGAACATTACTTAATGTCCGATAGAGAAGAACATTACTTAATGTCTGTAAAGAGAAGAACATTACTTAATGTCCGTATAGAGAAGAACATTACTTAATGTCTGTATAGAGAAGAACATTACTTAATGTCTGTATAGAGAAGAACATTACTTAATGTCCGATAGAGAAGAACATTACTTAATGTCTGTATAGAGAAGAACATTACTTAATGTCCGATAGAGAAGAAATTACTTAATGTCTGTATAGAAGAAGAACATTACTTAATGTCTGTATAGAGAAGAACTTACTTAATGTCTGTATAGAGAAGAACATTACTTAATGTCTGTATAGAGAAGAACATTACTTAATGTCTGTATAGAGAAGAACATTACTTAATGTCTGTATAGAGAAGAACATTACTTAATGTCTGTATAGAGAAGAACATTACTTAATGTCTGTTATAGAGAAGAACATTACGTAATGTCTGTTATAGAGAAGAACATTACTCAATGTCTGTATAGAGAAGAACATTACTTAATGTCTTGTATAGAGAAGGAACATTACTTAATGTCTGTATAGAGAAAAACATTACTTAAAGATGCTCCCACCGCCGACAGAGCAAAATGATATTAATCACTTGAAAAATAAATGGTGTTTAATCGTGTATATATATGTATAATTAACACAAAAATATTATAAAATAATTTATTTTGCCTTTGGTGCATGCGCAATCAGTACTTAATTCCATATAGGAATAGTGCCACGGGAATTTTTCGGGATGCAATTAATTATTTTTGTAAACTTTAACTTGAAGCGAAATCAGAAGCTCAAACTTTTCAATGGTGCGTAATGGTGTAAAGTAAAAAACTTTTGTAACTGAAGAAAACTACTAAATCGTCTGCTCGTGTTTTTGATATTGAAAAAATGTCATTTGTCAGCGGTGGAGCATCTTTAATGTCTGTATAGAGAAGAACATTTAACTTAATGTCTGTAATTAAAATGAACATTACTTAATGTCTGTATAGAGAAGAATATTACTTATGTCTGTATAGAGAAGAACAGTTCTAATGTTTCTTTATATTCCACGTTAGAACCTTTAAACAGACAACCATTTATTTTAGTACCTATTACGACAGGAATGTTGGCACGTTTACGTTGATAGAGCTTTAAGCAGAAAGATATTTCATAGCTAAATTGTAAAAACTAATTCATATGTTGCTAAGCAATACATTTAAATTGGAAAATCAATTAAATTTTAGGGTTTTTTATATACGTATTAAAGTAAATGTTTGTGTGCTTCGAGAATGATTGAATTGATTGTTACGAGTCTATTGTAAATAATGATATTGTTATATCGTTATATGATACTATTGATTGTTACGAGTCTATTGTAAATAATAGTATTGTTATATCGTTATATGATACTATTGATTGTTACGAGTCTATTGTAAATAATAGTATTGTTATATCGTTATATGTTACTATTGATTGTTACGAGTCTATTGTAAATAATAATATTGTTATATCGTTATATTATACTATTGATTGTTACGAGCTCTATTGTAATTAATAATATTGTTATATCGTTATATGATACTATTGATTGTTACGAGTCTATTGTAAATAATAATATTGTTATATCGTTATATGTTACTATTGATTGTTACGAGTCTATTGTAAATAATAATATTGTTATATCGTTATATGATACTATTGATTGTTACGAGTCTATTGTAAATAATAGTATTGTTATATCGTTATATGATACTATTGATTGTTACGAGTCTATTGTAAATAATAGTATTGTTATATCGTTATATAATTCAATTTTGCTTGTTACGAGCATTTTCATTGGCTTAAAAATTTACTTTATCAGCCCATAAAGGAAAAAAAATGGCGTTCGCCGTTTGTAACGTCGCTTCTGATTGGCTGAGATGACGGCGTAATAATTTCATAGACAAAAGAGTCCAAAATGAATTTTAAATGTTGAAGAGAATATCTTTAGTAAATTGAATTATAAGGATTAATTTGAATAGATTTTTTATGTTATGGAGATATAACACAAAAATCTGAGTGTACTCTCATCATAAACCGCTTCGCGGTTTATTTAGAGTACAACTCAGATTTTTGTGTTATATCTCCATAACATAAAAAATCTATTCAAGTTAATCCTTAAATGTTACTATTGATTGTTACGAGTCTATTGTAAATAATAGTATTGCTATATCGTTATATGATACTATTGATTGTTACGAGTCTATTGTAAATAATGATATTGTTATATCGTTATATGTTACTATTGATTGTACGAGTCTATTGTAAATACTAGTATTGTATATCGTTATAATGTTACTAATTGATTTGTTACGAGTCTATTGGTAAATGATAATATTGTTATATCGTTATATGATACTATTGATTGTTACGAGTCTATTGTAAATAATAGGTATTTGTTATATCGTTATATTGTTTACTATTTGATTGTTACGAGTCTATTGTAAATAATAGTATTGCTATATCGTTATATGATACTATTGATTGTTACGAGTCTATTGTAAATAATAGTATTGTTTATATCGTTATATTGATACTATTGATTGTTACGAGTCTATTGTAAATAATAGTACTTGCTATATCGTTATATGATACTATTGATTGTACGAATCTATTGTAAATAATGATATTTGTTATATCGTTATATGATACTATTGATTGTTTACGAGTCTATTGTAATAATGATATTTGCTTATATCGTTATATGATACTATTGATTGTTACGAGTCTATTATAAATAATAGTATTCGTTTATATCGTTATAATGTCACTATTGATTGTTACGAGTCTATTGAAAATAATAGTATTGCTATATCGTTATAATGATACTATTGATTGTTACGAATCTATTGTAAATAATAGTTATGCTATATCGTTATATGTTACTAATTGATTGTTTACGATTTCTATTGTAAATTACTAGTATTGTTATATCGTTATATGTTACTATTGATTGTTACGAATCTATTGTAAATAATAGTATTGTTATATCGTTATATGTTACTATTGATTGTTACGATTCTATTGTAAATACTAGTATTGTTATATCGTTATATGTTACTATTGATTGTTACGAGTCTATTTGTAATAATATAATTTGTTATATCGTTATATGATACTATTGGATTTGTTACGAGTCTATTGTAAATACTAGATTGTTAATATCGTTATATGTTACTATTTGATGTTACGAAATCTATTGTAAATAATAGTATTTTTATTATCGTTATATGTTACTATTGATTGTTACGAGGTCTATTGTATAATAATGATATTGGTTATATCGTTATATGATACTATTGATTGTTACGAGTCTATTGTAAATAATAGTTTGCTATATCGTTATATGTTACTATTGAATTGTTACGAGTCTATTGTAAATGATAGTATTCGCTATAATCGTTATATTTTACTATTGATTGTTACGAGTCTATTGTAAATTTAATGATATTTTATTGTATGTACTTTGATTGTTACGGTCTAATTGTAATAATAGTATTGGCTATATCGTTATATATGTTACTATTGATTGTTACGAGTCTATTGTTAAATAATAGTTATTGCCTATATCGTTATATGGTTACTATTGATTGTTACGAGTCTATTGTAAATAATAGATTGCTTATAAATCGTTATATTGTTACTATTGATTGTTACGAGTCTATGTAAATAATAGTATTGCATATTCGTTATATGTTATATGATTTTAGAGTCTATTGTAAACTAATAGTATGTTTATATCGTTATTATGATACTATGATTGTTCGAGTCTATTGTAAAATAATAGTATTGTTATATCGATTATATGTTACTATGAATTTGTTACGAGTTATGTAAAATAATGATATTGTTATAATCGTTATATGTTTACCTATTGATTTGTTACGAGTTCTATTGTAAAAATAGTATTGCTATACGGTTATCATGAAAACGATCTGATTTGTTAACGAGTCTATTTGTAAATAATGCTATTGTTATATCGTTAATAGTGATACTATTGATTGTTACGATTCTATTGTAAATAATAGTATTGTTATATCGTTATATGTTACTATTGATGTTACGAGTCTATTGTTAATAAATAGTATGCTATATCGTTATATGATACATTGATTGTTTTACGCAGTCCTATTTGTAAATAATAGTATTGTTATAACTCGTTATATTTGATTTACTATTGATTGTTACGAGTCTATTGTAAATTAGTATTGCATATATCGTTATATGATACTATTGATTGTTACGAGTCTTTATTGTAAATAATAGTATTGTTATAATCGTTATATGATACTACATTGATTGTTACCGAGTCTATTGTAAATAATGATTATTGTTTTATATCGTTATAATGTACTGATTGTTTAACGAGTCTATGATATAAATAATAGTATTGTCTATATCGTTTAAGTATGTTACTATTGATTGTTACGAGTCTATTGTAAATAATAGTATTGCTATATCGTTATATGTTACTATTGATTGTTACGAGTCTATTGTAAATGATAGTATTGCTATATCGTTATATGATACTATTGATTGTTACGAGTCTATTGTAAATAATAGTATTGCTATATCGTTATATGATACTATTGATTGTTACGAGTCTATTATAAATAATAGTATTGTTATATCGTTATATGTTACTATTGATTGTTACGATTCTATTGTAAATAATAGTATTGCTATATCGTTATATGTTACTATTGATTGTTACGAGTCTATTGTAAATAATAGTATTTTTATATCGTTATATGAAACTATTGATTGTTACGAGTCTATTGTAAATAATAGTATTGCTATATCGTTATATGATCGATTACTGTATGTTTAACTTAATACTGATAAACCGTTGATTGATTTAACTGATAAAGAATAAAACATGAAAAAAAAACATAAAGATTTTAAAACTTCAAGAAATATTACCGTTAGAGTTATCTCCCTTCATTATATGTCTATCGTTATGCTTTACTGCTGTATATTGATATATACTTGCATACGGAAAATCCATGATGTCAAATCATTTTATCACACTGCTGTCAATGATTGTTTAAAATTGAAATCTATTGAAATATTCTGCTAAAGCTGGTATTAAAATCTTTCTTTTTCACAAAGTTTTCTAGTTCGTAGAACTCCATATGTATGATATACAAAGGGAAACAAGTCGTTATACCTTAACGATTTGCCGACACGGAACCTACTACATTGACACAGAGAAATCCCCATCATCTCTTGTATGAGAAGGGTGCTTATGAGATGACCTTCTTCGGAATCAGTACCAAAAGACTTGTAAAATCCGGTTAGCATAGACAGTGATAAACACCATATCGTCTATCGCCAACCATTGGGTTCTGTTAGCTATATAATGGCTTGACAATGGTATGATTTTGTAAGGTTTTTGTTACTCTCAACTTTATAAGATAAACTTATTCTGTCGTTTTCCGTTGTCAGGCGGCTATTTCCTAAAACAAACTACACAAAAATATAAAATTCAGTTAAGTTTTATTAAGTGTAATCAAAGATTTATTTCACAATACTTGCCACAAATAATATATTCCAATCGAAATCAGAAATACCGGTTTGTAATCTAGGAGTTTGAATTCCACTTCTGTTTCCAATATATTCCAAATAATAACTATTTAGTAAATTGCCTTAATGTAAATCACGAAAAGCCGAGACAAAGTAAAATCAAAGTATGGGGTTATATCCAGTAATCATAAGATGTCATACAAAATCAGTAACTAAACTATAACTATACACATATTAGTTAACCCAAAAGTTGAGAACTTGACCAACTATGTACTAAGTATCCAAGTAGCGGACGATGCATCAACTATGGAATGGAAGTTGATCTTTCAAGCAAGCAGATTATCTGATTGGTTAATATAAATTAATTGACCAATCAGATTGCTTTTTGCAACTGCTCGCTTGAAGAGTTCCACTTCCGTTCCACAGTTGAAGTATCGGAGTGTCTCACCTTGTTCATATAGTAGGGGTAGGTTATTATATTTTTATCAAACCAGAAGCAGACGCCTGTGCATATATTGAATAAACAACACATCGTATAAACCCATATTATACAATTTGAATACAATGAATATTTATATATATGGAATGGAGTGTTTTTCCCAGTGTGGGTGACTAGTATGCATAATTCGGAAATCTCTCATCTAACTAATAACATATCATGCAAAGTATAAACATATATATATGTAAAAATATGTGGCAACATAGAAAACATGCATTATAAATCTGTCAGGGGAGACCTCTTAAGAACTGTTTTATTTAATTGAATGGATAGGGTCAACTTGGAAGTATTGTTGGGTCATATCAAATTAAATACCAAATAAAACCAAAACCAGATTAAAATAATGAAAGAAATCATTATTCAAAAGTAAATTTTTACACTGACGACTCCAAGTTCGTTAAAAAGTATTGCTAATACAAATGATACAATTACTTCACCAAAGAATTATGCGTATTAGTTAGATGTCAACTGTTCCGCTTTGCTTATAAATTCCATTTTGAAAAATCTGGAAATAACTACAGTTATGCGCAATACACTCAATCATTCATGTCAAAATACCATATTGACCAATGTTTGGTTTTAACATCAAAAAATTCAAAACCGTAATATTGTTGACGACGACGAAGACGCTACCGGAAAAGTAAAACCTAGGTATTAGCAGGCGACACTAAAATAATTAAATAATATTTTCAACAATTTAATGCATTATAAATCAGTCATTGCAATTTCTTATCAAAATGACATTACATGTTCTGTATCTGTCCTTATAAGAGCACCAATGTTTTCATGGCTATTTAATATCAAAGTTAATCTTGTGACATTGATACAAATGAGGCTCAAGAAATATGTATTGCATTGTACCTTACTTTGTCTACAATGCATCAACACCTATGCAATGTAAAAAAAATCCGAAATGTGATTTTCTGAATATTTTTGAATTTGTCTTGTGCAAATGTAAAGAACTTTTTGACATAGAACGGCAGCGAAGTTTGCAGACTACGGATCTACCTCTTGAATAAATTCAACATGGTCAGGGAAGGAACCTGTTACAGCTTCAACAAGACCATGAATACTATGCAACGAGATACAGCTATATTGCTTATTGCCGTAATATCGGAGTGGATCCCAACATCAACGTGACCAGTCATCCCGAGGACCTACCTAAGTAAGGGGAGGAATTATGCGAGTGTTAATACATGATGTTATAAAAATGTTATATACTGTTTTAGTATTATAGTGTTATATGATGTCATATCATGTTATATATGTGTTTTATTATGTCATATGATGTTAGTTATATATGTGTTACTTCGTCTTAAACATGTATTATGACATTATGTAATATACTACAAAGTATTGATAATGTTAAAACATATGCATAACATCATATAACACGACATCACATTTTCATAACGTCATAAAACATCATATAACATCATATAACATGATATAACACTCTGATAACATCATATCACATGATATAACACATTGATTACATCATATTACAAGACATAGCACCTTGATAACATCATATAACACATTGATAACATCATATAGCATGATATAACACTCTGATAAGATCATATGACACGATTTAACACATTGATAACATCATATGACACGATTTAACACATTGATAACATCATATAAGAAGACATAGCACATTGATAACATCATATAACATAAGAAAACACTTTGATAACATCATAGAACAAGACTTACATGTAGCACAATGATAACATCATATGACAAGACATAGCACATTGATAACATCATATGACACGATTTAACACATTGATATCATCATATAAGAAGACATAGAACATTTATAACATCATATAACATTAGAAAACATAAGAAAAACCACTCATTGTGTAACCTCTGTATATCACATGTGTTTGGTCAGAGTAGTTAAAAATAACTCACTCGTGTGCAATAAATTCAATATTCAACAACCACTCATTGTGTAATCTTTATATAATACATTAATAACATCATATAACATGATTTAATATGATATAATACATTAATAACATCATATAACATGATTTAATATGATATAATACATTGATAACATCATATAACATGATTTAATATGATATAATACATTGATAACATCATATAACATGATTTGATATGATATAATACATTGATAACATCATATAACATGATAAACATTTGTGGAAGATATTTTGAACAGATTCATGATAATGGTGTTATATGATGTTGCTCTGTGATTGGGCCACTTCAGCAAAACCGTCGACAATCACAACCGCCACGTAGCCTTGCGCATCGCGATGTAGGCCCAGTGTATAAATTGAAGAAATATACAACGCTATGATCAAGACTTAAATTATATTGTTATGCATGCTGGATCTCAGCAATAGTTTAACTAAGTGTTGTATACAATCAAAAACTTATTACAATACAAAAGTAAACAGAAATATTATTACAATATGTAAGACAGTGTATTACTACGCAGGTGTGACAATTTATCGTCAGCTAGTGTAGCCGGAGTTTTTGTAACACTAGGAGTCTGTGGCGGACCCTCAACTAGGTAATCTGTGAAGCAATTAATTACAGCTATACAGGTTGGCCTTATCTAATTGCAGATGACAGTAAGGAATTAGTCATTCTGCCGAATTACAGTCTGTGGATTTTCACTTCCAAACATGTGTTTTAATGATAACAATACAAACCGCTTAGGTATGTGTTTATATCTCGCTGAGCTCTTATAGGAAATGTACAAACAGAAATAGATATTAACTTCCATTGTAGATTGTCAACGTTTATTCATTATGAGAAGAAGTTACTCACTTTATACTCACGAAACGTCTGGAGTTGTTCATGGAATTTTCAATATACATATAATGTAGGTCTACCTTTCATGTGATATTAGCACTGTATAACAACGACACCGGAATTATGTATCTCTTAAAGTGGAAAACAGGGGTATCTATATGCTGTATACTTCAGAATTGCTTCTCTGAACTTACTCGACGAACAAGTATTATAAGCACTGTTATTTCTATACTTCCCTTATTTACAGTCATTTGAGGTTTATACATGTATAATTTAATTACACGAGCTAAATGTGTTCCATTTCAAAAATAAAAACAAAGCAAAAAAAAAAAAAAAACCCGACCTACCGACTCTATCCTCCATGTAACCTTTAACACGCATATGCTTTTTATTACTTAATGGATATACATATTGTTCAAAGATTGTTTTCATTGGTAGTACTAACTCAATTATTTGTAATGCTATTTTCTTGAAAAAATTAAATATTTCTATACGTAATTCATTCTTCACTAAAAAAGGCCCACTCAGAGAGGTTTAGTTAAATACATTTCCGGCGTTATTTCATAGTCAAATACACATTGAAAAGCGTACCAAAGGTGCTACCATAGGCAGGAACTGAAAGTGGTTGATAAGAAAGAGTGTATGATACAATCTCTTTGCGAAAGTGGAACAAGCCAATTTTTAAACAGGGAAATTACGCATTACTTCTCTATTGCGTATATAGCAACTCGAATGTGTGTCCGTATGTATGTCCTAGAACGGTTGGTCAACTATAAAAGTTGAGCCGTTCCACGAATCTTCTTCAAACTTTGTGGGTGTATGAGTCATGGGCCAAGGACGGATTCTATTGAATATGGAGCTCAAAGTTCAAGGTCAAAATTTGAAAAATTTGAGAAAGTAGGGCTACACATGGGTGGTAAACGATAGAAGTTAAACTGTTTAATGGATATTCTTCACACTTGGTCAGTTGATGCACAAACTTACTGACCATAGAAGTCAAATATCAAGTAAAAATTCAGAGAAATCGGATAAAATTATGCAATATGTGCATGGTCAAAAGTTGAAAGTTGAATTATTAACAATGGGTATTTTGTCAAACTTAGTACATTGATGTCCCATCGTCCAAGGACGATATCTATTAAATGCAGAGGTCATAAAGGTCACGAAGGTCAAGGCCAAACATTTGCAAAGGGTTTTGATCCGCTTTGCAGTGCCTTTGTTTATTTTCAAATGCAATGGCGGTCATTAAACACGTAGTTGAAACAAATTAAACTTGTTTGTTTCATACATTTAAAGGTCGTGCTGGCTGTCAGTTTGGGACATTAAATCCTCATTGGAATGAGCAAGGGCACTGCAAAGCGTGACATATTGTCTCAATGAAGTTAACTTTGAACTTTGACTCATAATATGTGATCGTTGACCATCCATATGCAGCACCATTTTGTAAAGTGTTTAAAGATTTCACATTTACTATATATGACCTTCACCTTTGATATATCACTTTGTTATTCAATAGGCCCCGTTATGGATGTTGTGTCCATTCATTAGTGCACATCCTGCCGAGTAGAGATCACTCCACCTCAGGTTATCATGCTAGTCCTTACGTATACTCCACTATCTCACTCCAAAATGAACCTTGTCAAAATACAATTTTAGCTTTTCGTGAAATAATCATGATAGGCCTACTGATTTTAGTACAATGCTTGTATTATCGTTTTCATCCCAATATAGACCTGTAACTTTCAATATATTCTGATATTTTCACAAAATTTCACAAAATTGCAACTCTAATAGCCCAGAATTAAGAGGGACATATATATTTTAGTTTGATATAAACAGTTTATCTGGCTGGGAAAGCATCTGGGAATTGTCACAGATAAGAGAGCCGGTAATACGACAAACAATGTGGCTAACAATGATAAGCCTGCAATGTAACCTTATATATATAACGTTGATGAAGTAATGGAGGTGCGTGAATCGTTCAACCATGGACCATGACCGCTTCTGCGGCGGTAAATGATTTAATTTTATCAAAAGCATTGCTATTGAGACAATATCATTGGCAAACATTGGTGACGATATCGTTTCCTTGACAAATACCAAACCGGATGTGAACAATCTCGACTGCAGATCCAGATATTGAACCTTGGCCTGATTTATATCACTATAATAAAAGGTTGTACTCTGCATGAGCTGTCATAAAGGTAACATACTTCTCTACCTGACATTCATTCAGATTATTCATTTACATAACAGTATTTAATTACTCGATTTCCGCCTAAATTGTGAATATTATAACCTACGAATATAAATTGAAAAACTGCAATACGAATTGTTTTGTGCTGTTTAAGTGAATCAGATTTGGCAATCCGAAAATATAAGTGAATAGTGAGTATCTGTTTTTTTTATCTAATTATTACTGGATAACACAGTAAAAAAAATGTAGAAACATACTTACATGATAACATATAAGATATTAGTGTCTAATGACAATCAAAACTAGACAAATAAAATAATACTGATGTTTTACTGAAATATCAGCTGATCTTAACTGATAAACTTTACGTTAATGCAAAATTTATCGAGTATCTCGAAGATAGGTTATCAGAAAAATCACCTGTATCACCTGTATACAAAAATAAGTTTAGGTGTTTTAATTCTGCAGGTACTAATACTTTTAAAAAAACATGACCAAAGAGTTATATAGTGTATGAGGTTGATATGGACCATCGTAGACTGGTTATCAAACACGACAGGTGTTTTTGACACACGATCTCTTCAATTCGTCATGTGACCTATATAAAACGGTAGCTTCCCGCTAGATTGGCGCACTTCTGTCTTTCGAGGAGGACTCATTGATACAACAGCATGGAATTTAACTGGTTAGTGAAAACTTTAATCCTGTGGGCAGCATGCAACATTATTAAGGTACAGAGCGGCTCTAAGGACTGTGTGAACGAGACGCTGGTTCTAGGAGAGAACTGCCAAGCGAAACCACACAGACAGAACTTTTTCAAAGACCTGGATAAAATAATTAGAGAAAATCTTGATTTGATCGTGTTGGATATCAAGATTCCGTATGTGAACACAGGTGGTGGGAAGTCTTTCCGATTTGATCTTATTGAAACTGTTTCAGGAGAGATTCTCTTGTCGCTCAAATCACAATTAGATTTCCTGACTATAGATCTACCTAATCTGAGCGACAGAGTTGGGCGTCAGAACATCGAACTCGTCCTCTCTCCTCCCGACTGTTTAGTTAACATCAAGTTAAACGATGCCCTAGTCAAAAACTGGCTTCTGTGTGGATTGAAAAGGCAGGAGAACGGACTGGAATATTTACCCATCAAGATGCTGTGTATAGAGCTGCCTTACCGTGAAGAAGACGTGTGGTACCTGTTCTATGATACGTACATCAATGAGTGTACTGACATGACAAACAACGTGACGGTATGGACTGAGTTGAAAGAAAATGACATGATCGTGTTCTATAGACTTTGTCTTAACTACGGCGTTACAGTGGTCACGTTAATAGGTATTGTGATATCAATAGTTTACCGGCGCCTCAATTACACCACCACCAGTCTGTTCTTGTGTAAACTGGACAAGGATGTGCGGAAGAAAGTCACGATTGTTGAGGAATCTACTGAGGCAGTTACACTTTTTCCAGATAAAATAAACTTGCCTACGTATAACAAGTGTTTCCTATGTGGAGTTAAACTTAGCGGTTGCCGCCGACCTGATCGTTGGGATGATATCAAACACCTAGGAGAACACGACACGATTATATCAGGATTTTGGTTTGACAAAGAAGAAGATGCGCTGGTATCAACCAGCTTGTTTAGTCGGTGGTACTTTTTGCAAGCCGCCATTGTAGCGTTAATTAATTCAGTTTTAGCGTTGTTTCGGAAGTTTTCGAAAAACCCAAAACGTTGCCTGAGGACTTTTGGCTACGATCTTATTTTATTTTCTGTAATCGGGGCTAGCGTTGCTTTTACATGCCTCAGGATCTTTGGACATCTGAATGACCCGTTTTATACACTACTAGATGTAGTTAGTGTCTATATCGTCATCGGGGTTGTGGCAACTTTAAAGCTTCTGAAGTACTATCGCCTTGGATCGAACAATGTTAAAGTCCACACCATTCTTCGAAGTATATCTGCAGAAGTAATATATATCATCGTATTGTTTCTATTGATAGCGATCACTGTGCGATTGCTACTGATTCTGTTAGTTGGATTTGCATTCCGTAGTGGATCAAATGATTTTACGGTTGGTTCAACAACAGCATTGTTTATACTGACCAATGGCTATTTCCAGCTACAGAAGACGTATCAGAGATATCTTAACTACTTGGACATGTTCATGAAAACAATCATGGAAATGATGAATGAAAACGACAGGTCCAATCAAAATGAGTTAAAAAATAGAATGGTTCTTTTAAACCCAAATAGGGGAACATCTTCAAATCCAACCGTTAACGCATCAGAAACCGCCGACAAAAGCATACAGACAGACGAAACAGGTTCGCCAACAGGAGTCACTGATGCCATGGAAGAAAATATAAACGTTAAACTAACAGGGTCAAAAGGGGGTGTAGGAATCGTCGAGAAATACACGCCAGGAAAAGAAGTCGGAACCGTGAACGGAGTGCCCTTATGGCCGGTAAGAAAAGAACAGTCCCTTATGTTGACAATTGAAAAAAATATCGTTCTTTTTTATTTGCCAAACGGAGAAGTAGCTATCAACCGAGATTTCTTTCTTGATTTATGTAAATCTGACACCGTGAATTCCCCTGGAGAACTGAGATGGGCTGCTTGTAAGGACCTTTTGAAATTCTTTGCTTCGGGTGTTGCTATATGTAGCATTACATTTGTCCAACACTTCATCACCCAACACTTTGACAATACCTCCTTTTTGGGAACACCCGGAACTTTCTTTGGTGGGTTATTACCAATGCTTTTAAGTTTTATGTTTTCAAGTGAAAAGCCAAAAGATGTCAATTTGAACCTGAACAATGTGCTAAAGGACCAAATAACCCATTTCAAGAAAGAGTATCGTGTTATTGACTTCGAGTATCCTAACAAACAAAGAACGCAGAGTAAAAATTTTCACTTTTGTTGTAACCGTTCGGAGGATTCCGGAGTAAGTTCACATAAAGGTCGAGGTGCTGGTCTCTGTTGTTTCCCTAAAAGAACCACTGGTGACTTATATAGATCTCCTGAAGGTAGTATTGATACTACTTGTGACGATGACGAGGGAAATAAACAAGAGGACTGTGACTATGAGTGGGGAAGTATATACTTTGAAAAGTCCAAGCATACTGAATGGCGATGCTGTCTAAAAGCTGGACCCAAATCACAACCTGTATAAATGTGATCCTGCCCCCATTATACAGGTCTATTTAGTATGAGATATAACTAAATCCTGTGATAAACAATGTAACATATCTTTTTTTACGATTTTGTCTTTCCAGGATGACATTTACGCTATTATGTAAGACATTGTTATACGCGAAACAATATGTATTGTATCAATCACAAACATATTTTTGATCACGATGGTGTTTCTTTTATGTTTTAGGTTTAAGTCGAAATCGTGATATTTTTCTCCAATGCACATAACCGTCTATGTTTTATCCAGATAGGTAGATAATTTTTTATTTGTTTTATGAGGGCTAGTGAGTCGTGTTAAAGTAGGCCATATGTAGATGTATGGTTGGCTGGTCGATCAGGTCTCACGCCCTAGTAACAGCTAGTTTGCATTGACTAAGATAGACTATATCTGATGTCGAATCCTATTGGCATTTTCTAAAATATCTCTTTGTCAATAAAATATTCGGAAAAAATAAAATGCATTGAGTTGCGCATGTGAATATCTGTATGTGTTGGGACGCTGGGGTATATTCATGTTGTATTAGATAAATGTATATAACGTTAATTGGATTAGAGCTAGCATTACTCAGTAAATGGTGTAACAGAGAGTGTGTTAAAGTACTAGGGTTAGGGTTGGGCAAGAGTGACTGGGTCAACATTCCCAATCCAGGTCCAATTGTTTAATATAGCTATATACAATGAATGAGATAAATTTTAGAACTGACAGATTATTTATTCATCTCAGCAGTCTAACTTAAATGTCCTGGATATCATTGCATTATTCACAATGGTTGGCCGACCTCTCTCTAACCGACCTTGGTCATACGCAAATTATCATGCTTTGTGATAACGGTATTTTTTTTAAATCCTGTTTGTTAAAGTGCAGAATTAGGACTTTCCAGAAACAAAAGACATTTAATCCATTCTGTTTGCCAATGTCCTCACGGATATTATAGTAAAGGCATGACCTTGGATTGTGTTTGAAGGGGGGGGAGGGGGGAGTAAGTCTAGAGTTTTAGCATTAAACAGCCCTTTTATATAAGCAAATGACAACACAATCTTTAAATTTAAGCAATTTATCAAAACTTAAAAACTGTAAAACCACATATCACTTTTATACATGACAATTCCTGGATAAGCATTTTAAATTTGAATAATTATCATTTGATCCAAATTATGTTCTAATTATTAACCTGGTGCTATCCAATATGTTATCTTTGACAGTCCATTATTAACCTGGTGCTGTCCAATATGTTACCTTTGACAGTCCATTATTAACCTGTAGCTGTCTAATATGTTATCTTTGACAGTCCATTATTAACCTGGTGCTGTCCAATATGTTACCTTTGACAGTCCAATATTAACCTATAGCTGTCTAATATGTTATCTTTGACAGTCCATTATTAACCTGGTGCTGTCCAATATGTTACCTTTGACAGTCCATTATTAACCTTGTGCTGTCCAATATGTTACCTTTGACAGTCCATTATTAACCTGTAGCTGTCTAATAAAATAAGTTCAAATTATATTAACAATAAAGTATGGAACAAAATCAAATACATAAATAATAATCATAAATTATAATAAATATTAAAATATTGTTTTATAGTTTTTTTTATACATTTTATATTTTCATATTAATATATGGGGAATTGTTTTTGTATGAAAGAAAGGACCATATAAAAGTTTACAAATCTCTATAGAATACAGGAATAATACAGAAAAAAGCCAGCGTCTTACTCAAACTATAGTCCTAGTTAAGATTTCAGGGAGACGTTCGAATGTTAAGAGAGTTGGCTTCTCAATCAGGAGAAAAATGATCAGATAAAGCTATGATATGAGACCTAACCGAAATATCTTTATAAATACGATGTCACATGTAATAATAGTAATGATAAACTTATTTATTGAGGATGGATTTACATGTTGAGCCAAAGGCTTATCAACCACATGATCCTATTGTTAGTAAAACACAATTTTCTTTGTTAGTTAAAACAGTAGACAAATTAAGCAAATTTATAAACAATTACAAAAAACAATATCACAGAAAATATACTTAAAATTATCACAGGATGCATAAATCTCATGCATAGTTATTTGTCATTTAAATGGCATGTGCTTTGTATACATATATGCTAATATAGCAAATAGTAAAAATGTGTCATAAAGTTTATATTTAAACAAACTATTCAATAAAACATATTTCTCTTAGTAAGCAGAATCTTGTATTAATGGTATTACTCTGATATTAAATTTATTTATTGAAGATGGACTACACAGCCAAAGCTTATATTTATCTACCACATGGTCTTCCTGTTAGTAAACACAATTTAATTTGTTGGTTAAAATAGTAGTTGTTTACAAACAGTTACAAATATCACAGAAATTATACTTATATTATCATAAGATGTAAAAGTAATGATCGATTTTGTTCTGTAGAACCATGTGTTTAGTAATGTTTCAGGAAGTTGCAATCATTGACAGCTTTACTTCACTCAATGGAGTTCCTAGGGAAATCAATGAATGGTTTTGAGAATGTATACAAGGGGAGACAACTCGGATGTATTAAGCTATCATGGTCTTGCGAGTGAGCACCTCGCCTCTAGATCTGTTAGATATCTCTGCAATTTGTCTAATTAAACATGGGTGTAGTACGATGGCCCGTTTGAGCCTATCAAATTACAACCACCTGAATGAAGTAGTTGTACATTTATAAATTGACAAAGTGCACATGACAGGGCAGGGTATCGGCGTGAGTTATTAGGAGACTGGTGCATAGTTAATTTATTAATGAAACGCAGACCACGTTTCCTCGTTGTTTTCCGTATACATACAATTCTACCTGCTCTCAAGACAACATATACGTTTCATTTGTAGTGATAGAAATGAAATTTGAAGACTAAATACTATATACCTCACTGCATTTACATAGAATTTCGAACTGATAGATAATCGCTGAAATATCAATCAAAAATGAATCAAAGGTAAAGATTGGAATCTAAATTCCCCATTCAAAAGTCTCCCAATAACTCAGCCAATACCTTGCCATGTCCAATGTAAACGGTCATGTACACTTTGTCAATTTGTAAATTTTCGCGTCGAGAGGGATTGCTATCTTAGTAGACAGGGATATTCAATGCCATACGTCACAGATACTGACTAAGAAGGGTAGTATGATCTTCATAAACGTTCAAAAACAGAGACATGCATAACAATGCTCGTACCTTGATTGTGTTTTGTATAGACTACTGAATAATTTATTTAATTAAAGGGACGCAGCCCTACTGCTGTCTATGCCTTCACAATGCTATGTTCATTGTTATTTAATTATGCGTTAATTTCGGCAGTCAGATGACTGTCAATCCATTCAGGTGATTCTCGTGATTAAAGAAATAAATAATTCATGTATAGCTACATGTATTTGCAGTTTCTTTTCTCTGTTCTTACGAACATAGTGGAACATTTCGTCTGGAATCTCGGCATAAAAACACATCATGAGGTACTTTGGTGTTATCATGATCATAAGCATAATTCTAAGCGCCCCTTATCATTCAGCTGCTCAGAGTATTTTAGGGGAATGTGTGAACGAGACATTGGTGTTGGGGGATGACTGCCAAGCTCGACCGCTACATGATAATTTCTTTACACTGTTAGAGAACCTCATCAAACGAGATACGGCGTTAGTAGTGTTAGAACTGACCATCCCTGATGTTGATCAGAGAGTCCGAAACCATCACCGATTTGACCTTATCAAGACCGATTTGGGACAGATATTGTTGACACTCAAATCTCAAATGGAATTTCTGACTTTGGACCTTCCTCTGTTGAGTGATAAAGTCGAACACCAGTCGATGGAGCTGATCCATTCTCCTCAAGGCTGTTTATCTAACATTACGTTAAATGACACCCTCGTCAAGAACTGGCTTCTCTGTGGATTAACTAAAATAGAAGACGAGGTAGAACGGTTAATTATCAGGAAATTGTGTTTCGCAAAGCCGTTCAATGAACCAGATGACTGGTATCTATTCAGGGACACGTATTACCACGAGTGCTCGGATTCGCCTGTCATAAACTCAGAGTGGATAACGCTGATTGAGGATGATTTGGTATTGCTCGGTAAACGAGTGCTCAACTTTGGAGTATCCATTCTGACGATTCTTTGTGTTGTCGTCTTGACTATCTACAGACCAAAGCACGTTTGTTCCTCTCAAAATTAGAACAGCCAGAGAAAAAAGTATGCCAGCTTGTAAAGCGATCTGACCCCGAAAGCGGCGAAGTTAAACTTTCTCCAGAAAAAAAATCAATTTTCCGTACCTTAAACTGAAACTGCAAAACTTGATCAAATGTAATCAGCGAACGGTTAAATGCATGGGAGGGCGACGGACAGATCAATGGAGAAATATAACCGACAAAGAACAGATGTATACAATCGACGTCACGGGATTTCGGTTCGACATTGGAGATGATGAACTGATATCCCACAATTCCTTTGGTCTATTAACCTTTCTGAAAACCTCCATTGAAGCGATCGTTGGTGTCGGATATAACCGGAGTAAAAATGGTGTAAGATCGTTTTGTACGGCGTGGTACTTTCTTCTTCGTGTGTTGTTCTTTCTGATCGTCACATTAGGCATAATTATACCCGTATTCCTGTTTTATAAGGTCGATCCATTCCATACATTGCTTAATCGGCCTCAGTATTTTCATCATAGTTCCATTGTCAATGATTGTAACTCAGGCCATCGGGATTCTGCAGAGACGAAATAATTAATTCTACACAGATGATCCTTCTAGAAACAACATTCTTCTTCTTCGCGTTTTTCGTTGTGGCCATTTTCTCACGTGTCATAGTGATTCTGCTGATTGGGTTAGCACTTCAAAGTAGTCCGAATATTTATACGCTTATCTCATCAACAGTGTTGTTTATACTGACCAATGGTTACCTGCAGCTTCAGGAGACCCATCAGAGATATCTCGCCTTCCTAGACATGTGTATGAAAGAAATCAAGGAGTTGGTGGATGAAAAGGACACACTGAAGGAACCCGTTTTCAAAAACAGGGTGATTCCGCCTAACTTAGGAAACGACAAGTGGCCAAAGGTTGCATCGAAATAGCTTCTCATCATATGACGTTAAATTATTGTGACGAGTTAGGTATGATATTTATTGAATATACAGAAATCACTACGTGGTCGGGAGAAAGCGATCAGGCCTAGAATCTTGTAGAAAATCAGCGTTTGATATTATGATGAACGCACAAAAACACTTTCATTTACTTCGAAGCCTTCTGGGGATAAATTAAACGGACATTTTTTTTGTAATTTTGTAATTTTTCATTTAAGCATTGAAGTCATTTTTTTTTTGATTTCATCGGGGTATGAAAGAAATTTTGTTTGCAAACTGTGTGAATCCGCGTAGCGGACTCTCACAAAAGTTTGCGAACAAAATAAAATGTTTATTTTTCAAAGAACAAATTAATGACGTCACAAATATCGTGACGTCACAAGGTACACACGTTTACTTAAGGATTAACTTGAATAGATTTTTGATGTTATGGAGATATAACACAAAAATCTGAGTGTACTCTAAATAAACCGCGAAGCCAATTTTTAAGCCAATGAAAATGCTCGTAACAAGCAAAAATGAATTATATAACAATGATATGAAGTTGCGCCATTATTATTGCCTATTGAGAGATAGTTTTAATATTTTTATAAGCTGATTTTCTTTGTTTTCCAACAAAACAGTGTCTGAAGAATGTAATTGATATAAAGGTATAACATTAAATTGATCACCTACACAATAATTACTGTGATGGTGTGCTGTTTATTATGGTATATTTATTATTTATCAGAAGTGTGATTTCGTGATGGTATATTGTTTATTTTGGTACATTAATCATTTATTAGAAGTGCGATTTTGTGATGATATTTTGTTTATTTTGATATATTTATTATTTATCAGAAGTGTGTTTTATTGATCATATATTGTTTATTGTGATATATTAATTATTAATTGGAAGTGTAATTTTGTGATGATGTGTTGTTTATTTAAGGATTAAAGTATCTTTCAGGTGTTTTTATCGAAGGATAATGTTGAGTAAGGTATCGATATCTGGAATGGACCGCGAAGCGATTCATGAAACAAATATCGAAACCCTACTCAAGTTTACCTTTCGATAAAACCACTAGAAAGATACTTTACTTTCTTAAATATTATTTTCATAGCTCAATATTTACCATATTAAGTATTTATGACATTTATAAGATTAAAATTGAACTATATCGTTTGGTTCTGACAGACATTTGGAACAGCCACTCGAAGTGGCGGGCATTCCCGCCGATTTATGAATGAACATCCAAATAAAATGAGCTCCGTCTGATGAAGCATATATCTGGGAGTTTCCCGGTATGAAACAATATGTCATTTTATTTATCTGATGTTAAAAACTCTACAGTGCATCTCAATTTGATTTTAGGCGTTTGCATAATGTGTTTACCCACGCTTACACAATTCATAACGTGGCAGGATATTTAACGTAGTTGTGACACCGCGTCCGATTCAAACCGCTTGCGTCAAGGTGTGACGAACAGAGATGTAGAACTTTTTCAACTTTGTGATCATTTGAGTTCTACTTTGATCAGTTCACGTTTTAAATGACTTGGATACACGAATGATCACATGTCATTACTTCCGGATTGTGGAGATTTCCAAATGAATCGGCCGAGGAGCATGCACATTACAGATTAAGACCCACTGCTCTCAGAATGTTAGCACAAAGTTAGATCATTGTTTCAATCACTTCAATAAATCCTACATATATCGGTTACAAGTATCATATTGTAAAAGCGACCCAAAGTCCCAAACTTGTGGAATAATAGAATCTTACATGGGTCTGTGAAGTGGACAGGGATATCTCAACCCGAGTGAAAGATTTTGGCTGGTAAACCCGAGCCTTGCCGAGGGTTGACGGCCAAAATCTTTCACGAGGGTTGAGTTATCCCTGTCTACTTCACAGACCCATGTAAGATTCTTTTTCTCCCATACTTAGTAGAAAAAATGATGAGATTCCACTTGGTTTCCAGCTTTTTCATCGCGCCTTTATCGCAGGAACGTCGTTATGCGTCAAAATTGATGACGTCATCTACAATGCGCGGCGCAGTTACGCCGCATGTATTGATGACGTCACGTGATTGTCTAGCGCGTGTGAGATGTCTTACACCCCTCTATGTAAGATAGAGTTATATTTTCCCTAGCAACCGCGGGATATCCCTGTGAAGTATGGGAGAAGGCACAGTCTTTGGCGATCACTGTAGATAACAAACAAGACTTGTTAGTCCTGGGACTCCCCTGATCGACCTGTATTGTCGTACTACAAGTTTTGGTAAAACTTGTCCTACACAAAGACTTGTTTTTCTGACATATCTTATCCATTTGTGTGCAACCAAATATGTTACAAATACCATTAGGATACATGCACATTTTGTAGCGAACAACAGAGTGTTGCTGACACAAGATGTAAACATTGCGACGTCATCGGAATGTGCAAAACTGTACATTGTACAACATTGCATAATTATCATATGCACAGAAGCACTGCACCTTTTCTACATTTGTATGTAGATGTCACACGTACATGTATGTATTCAAAATTGGTTTGATACATGTTCCTCGGTCGTATGATCAGTACTGAAAACACTAGCTAGTCATCCGCGTGGCTCCAAATAACATGTAACATATACTCAATCTAATGAGAAATAAAGTTGAGTAGCCTTTGGATGGAATCAACGGGGTTTATATTATCAATTCACCACTGTCTGTAAATATTATGGTATATTAATTATTTATTACAAGTGTGATTTCTTGATTATGTATTTTTTGTATTATATATACATTATTTACTTGTTATTTTATAGCGATTTTAAATGTGTTGTTCCGGATTATATACTTTATTTAACCAGAGTATGATTTATCGTTGATGCGATTAATATTTGTTGTGTTATCATCTAATGATGGATAAATCTATTCGGATCTTATCGATAAACCTGATTAGTACATCAAGAGGTTAACTAATGGTTAAGTTTCCTTGTGTTTTGGGGGGCTTTGGTATGATTTATTTAACGTCATGTTAACAGCCAGGGTAATTGGGGAACAAAGTGACTAATAAATAATTTGTTTTATTTTACTATGTATGTGCCTTTAAAATGTTTGTATGATATCGTAATAATTGTAAAACAAAATTCACAGTAATGAGTATATAAGTATTTGGTTTTGTCGACAAGTAGTAATTATCTAGAGAGCAATTTTATCAAGATAACAATATCTAGATATCTCAGTAATTGATTGTTTTATACGTTTTTACCTAAGATTCTTCAGGTTCCGTTAATATATCTTAAATTTATACTTTATAACTGTTTTGCAATTGTAACAATTTTTTATACAAAACGAATATAAAAGTTTGAACTGCATAGATATAAAAGTTCCAATAGTTAATTGAACGAAATCATATGAAAATCACCCAATTTGTTGTTTATAAATTGATAGCATTTTCATTTATCTTAATTTTGTTTTCATTTGTTTATTTATTTATTTCGGGATCTCGTACACATTTTAACAGGCGTATTATACACAGCAAGTTTTATAGAACGATTTACATCCTGTCTCATACGTAACCATATAATCAAAGTATACAACCACTTTGGTATCATTTACTCTTCTTGACGAATAAATGATCAACACCTGTTTACTTGAAGTGGTCAAATATTTGCATACGTCGAGGAATTCGAATGAGAAGATATATCTGACGCACTGGATACCTAAACAAAGCATAATTTATTCAAAAGTCTTTTTAGATAATCTTCGTAATCGTTTTCCTTTGATCAAGCATTGGAAATTTGTAATATTGAGGTTGATTCAGCTGTTGTTATTTTAATATATTTACAGTTTGCACTGACATGGACTCAATAACCATGTTTTCAAGTATTATCATTATCAATGTATAATGATAGATAGTACAACACGTGCGGTGATTCTATTGTTACGGGAATAGTCGCTGGCGTAGCAACGTGGGATCATGACCCCATTTTTGGTGGAAATATATGAATGACTCGATTCCAATCAGCTGTTCAATCGAATTCGTTGACGATGACGGAAGAGAAAAGATATGGGTATTATGTCGCGAGAATAAATAATATTCATTTACGTGAAAAACTGTGAATGTAAGGAATATATTTTTATTTTGTTGAGGTTATGAGGTTATAATGATAATGGAGCCCGTGTAAATTTTACACGTGGGTGTAAAGATAACATGGATTTTTTTCTATCGGCAAAAGTACCTAACACAACATTTCATCAACCGAATAGATTTCCGTATAGCCCCTCAAACTTAGAAATATGTAACAGAAGTAAAGTTCATAGTCAATATTTAATCAGGCATATACATTATGGTTTAGTTACCTGTACGGTATGCATTCCCCGTCACGTTTAGATAGCGGTTACAATACACAGATTGAATATAGAGCTAGATTCATCTTCTCTGCACGGCCGATTGCATAACGAAAAGTAAAATTTCACGGAAAACAAACAGCTATAGTAATTCTCAGAAATCATGAAGAAATTAACTCATAATGTCTGCACTTTCCACGAAAAAGAGGAGATATTGGTGATTCTTAGATTAATTGGGGAATTGTAAAAGCTCAAGGCGATAACACACTGAGTTTATCATACTCGCGGTACAATTATATATAATGTGTTGTAACGGTACCTTTCATAGAAATTATATAGGTAGTAAGATTTTTCTACTAATATTCACAGTAATTCTTTCGCTAGTTGGTTCTATTTCGTTGACATTCTAAAGAATAAAGTTTCTATACCAAAGCAATTTTTTCTTCGGATTTTCCAGTTCAATAAAGATTTTTCTTTGTTTCATTGAAAAAATCCGAAGACAAAAATTGGCAGGTTGTCAAACTAGCTATAGGTGACAAAGTTGTATTTACTCCAGAGAACTTTTCAGCCTCTAGACTGTTGTAGAAGCATCCGTACAGGTCGATGTGATAGACAATAACGTGTCTTACTTAAAATCAATGATACAATATGTATTTTTGTCAAAATAATAGTGTTATTATATAATTAAATATCGTTTTTTGTTTGTTTTTATTAAGATTTATATTTAGGTCGTGATTGTATTGAGTACATTTGTGATAATCGATGTATGATATTGCAACTGCAGTTGCTTTGGTAACCATCTTATCCATAAACCATGTAAATGTGAAAATATTTGCTAAGGTTTTCATATATAAATCACAGAGTGAATCATTGAACAAATGTGCGTACATATTCTCGGTTAATATTAAATTTGCTTAAGATTGCGTTGTACTAATGCGGGTTTCATGATATTTGATGCATTTCGTTTTTAAGTTATAAGCCACATCTGGGTGTCTTCAATGATTAATTGAAAAAAAATGTCAAAATGTATAAAATATTTAGCAATACATCTCCCTCACAAATACTTTTTGTCTGGAATTTGCAATAAATTGACGAATCATTGGATGAGGGTTCCTTGTTCTTTTTCATTTAAAGATGCTGCACCGCCGACGAATGGTAATCTTTATCTATTAAAAACAGGAACAGAACAATTAGTATTTGTCTTCAGTAACAAAAGTTACTTACTTTACCATCATTGAAAATTGTGAGCTTCTTATTTTACTTCACTATAAAAGTATTTAAGATAATTAAAGCATCCCGAAAAAAATCGATGACACTATGCTTTACATTGTATATTGAATGAGGTACTGATTGCACAACAAAAGCAGAAAATAATTTTATAATTATGTATTTTTGTGTGAATTAGACATATACACATACGATTTAACATCAATTATTGTCAAAAGGATAGATATTATTTATGCTCTGTCGGCGGTGGAGTATCTTTAATCATAAATTCAAATAAAGTTGAAAGGAAGTAAGCTGAAACTGTGTTTGGGCCGTGTGATCGTCTCGACAGAAGTTGGAATCCTCAGTTCACAAAAGTAAAACATACAACTTCAGACAGTAAATCTGATTGTGATGGAGTATAGACTTTTGGTAGATTGGTAAACAGTTAATCTAAAGATGAATGTCAACTTATTTGTGTTAATTTTGACTAATAAAAGAATACGTGGGTGATCTCATGCAGATGCAGTAGTAACATCAAGCTAAGTAGCAGTGGTTTGTTTAAATATGTGCTTCATGTGTTGTTATCAATAGTGAGATTGCTGTGTGTAGGGGTTGACCCAACAGTACACCAAAAGTCCTTCCTATCACTGCATCAAGTCACAAGTAACGAGTTGGGCGTCTGTAGATATGCACTAATTATCCATTATAGTGACCACATGAATTCAAATGCAGAAAAAAAGACGTTGTCCGGGTTCGTAAACCTAAAAATACTTGAAGAAAAGATGTGTGTCATCATACAGTTTCCCTCTTAATCATAACATTAAGGTACATGTAGGAAGTGTGTTTTGTTTAAACATATTACTGACTTAATTTATTCATGCATATGTTGGAAAGAGTAAGTCATTATCGCAAACCTGCAGCCGGTAAGGTATGCACATGCAATTCTTCGAAGATGGGTCTAAAACAGAAGACATACATGTACAGTATATATTAGCGTAGGTTTATTCGAAACCTTGACATTTGTGGTAAGAGTATTGGAGTTTACACGCTCTAGAACGTACAGAATCAAGCTATGCGTTACTATCTGATTTATATGTGCAGTCTATATCGCTATTGGTAATACAACTGCTCAGAGTATGGAAGTGACAAATTTTAATTCTATAGAGAACTTGTTGTATGGGCTATATGAGATTATGTAATAGTTACATTCTGTATTTTTTGTGTATATTGTATTTATCAATAATGTCTGGAACTTTAGTCAGACGTTACATAGTTGCGGTAGTCACGTGACGTTCTCGGCAAACGACGTTACAATGTCGGCTAACTTCGGCTTGTTTGATTAAATGGGATCCACCTAGCGATGTTCAATATTCATTTAATTTTTATCAAAGTTACCGAATCTTGACTTAATTGAAAATAAGGCAGATACGGATATTGGGACTTTAATTGTCGCGAAATTTGTAACCCTGCAGAGGTAGGCAGGATGGTTGTCTTGCTCAAGTCCTCAAGAATATTATGAGTAATAAATATTTGGAAATAACAGATATGTCGACAAGTAGTAGAAGTGAAGTTTATAGTCAACAATGAACCAGACGTATACAGTATGGTTTTAGTTACCTGTACAGTATGCATTCCGCGTCACCTTTAGGTAGCGGTTACAATCAATACAACATATTGAATAGAGAGATAGATTTCATCTTCTCTTCACGGTCGATTGCAGCCCGATGCAGCTTTAAAAGACATGAGGTCACATGAAACACACAGCTATAGCAATTTTCAGAAATCTGAAATAAAACATCATTATTACTAAGAAATAAACACTTATCGTCTGCACTTTCCACGTAAAAGAGAAATATCGGTATTTTTTTTAGATAATTGGGGAATTCTAAAAGCTGAAGGCGATAACACACTGAGTTTATCATAGTCGCGGTACTGTGTTGTAACTGTACGTTTTTAATAGAACTTATATGTGTTGCAGTTGTACTAACCGATGGTTGGTGGGTTTTGTCCGGATACTCTTTACGATTTTTTCGACTTTTCCCACCGACAAACCTAGCACATCCTTGTTTGACCCTTATTGATAATTAACGTTAAACTAATAAAACCCTAACTAAATACAGCTGTTATCTTTAGCAAGGTCACCCATACGTCTGTCAACACCCCACACGCTTTAAACAATTGTCTATTTCATCAATGTCTTATCCTGGTAGACAGGTAAGTAATAGCGGACAAGCACATTGCAGCACATCCATTCAGGTACCAACACTGTGCCATTCTCTAATTAAATTTCACCCTCCCTATCTCAGAATTAGTATTTATTCTAGGTTGTAATTTTGATTATTTACTTGTTAAATATGTACAGTGAAGAGTTTCTTTAACACTTGTACCAAGTTGGGTATTGTGAGGCATTGGGTGTTTGTATGAATAATTGTTCATCACTCTTCTAAAACGTTCAAGACATTTTTACAGTTGGACTAACAGTGTTATCACCTTTGTCCACTTTTTCTAATGATAATTTGATTATAATTACATCTAATACCATCAGGTATATTCTACTCTTTCTCAGCGTCAAATGATTTATTATTAATGTACGATGTTGTCCAATTTAACTTACAAAGGTTCTTTATATGGAAATAATTTAATTTGATTTTTATCGTGGCTAAGTAAACAAGGCGCCTCACATCATCCAAACTATTTCACATTTATACATATATCGTGTGTGTGTCTGTTAATCAGTATTGATGTATACTATTGTAACTGCAATTGCTATGGTAATAATCCGGAATATGTATTAACCATGAAAATGTCGCCATATTTGCTAGTTTGTTTTCATATAGAAATCACAAAGTGCATCATTGAACACACTTGCATACATATACTCGGTCAATATAAAGTTTGCTTAAGATTGCGATATAATTATAGTTTCATGATCTATTTATAGTTCCATATTACAGAAGTGAACTTGAAGGTCGCGTCAAAATCATAATTTAATAGCTCACAACAACACTCAGACAAAGGTATTCGTACACTCGATAAGTTCGTTGTATAACGAGGTATGAAAAAAGTTAGTTTGCAAACTGTGTGAATCCGCAGAGCGGATTCTCACAAAAGATTGCAAACAGTTTTATTCATAAACCGATGAAATTTAAAATATAGTGATATCAATGCTTCTAATTAATTTCATAATATTTTTGAAAAAATCACGTATGTTTAAATGTACCATTCGAGTGATTTTTTAAGGAATTCTTTTTCCGAATCAATACGCAACGTAAATGTCTCTATTGTCATGTCCCGATAATGTCGGGGCTTTGCGCCTTTCTCCATTTCATTGTAGCATGCAAAAAAGTATTTGCAAATCAGAAAGCCAGATTTAGTATGAAAACAAAGAAAAATTATTTTTCTACTCATGGATTCACATGCTCAAACATTTGATCAAATAATATAAACTATTGGATGGAGGAAGTTAAAGTTGAGGACGTAAACTCATATCGACAGAAATCCTCAATTCTCAAAAGTAAAATATACAACTTCAGACAGTATATATGTTAATGGAGTATTGATTTGTGATAGACACATGGATAAATAGTAAATCTAAAAAGATGAATAACAACTTATACACGTATCTGTGTTAACTTGGACTAGTAGAAGAAAATGTGTGTGAACACACGCAGTTTCATTAATAATATCAAGATAGGGAGTATTGTTCATGCATGTGTTCCATGTGCTGTTATCAATTGTGAGATTGATGTGTGTAGGGGTTGCTCCAACAGCAAACGATAACTGCACCCTATACACTACATGTAATCACAGCCTAAGATATGAGAGTTTGTAGATATGCACATCAAATGTATTCAAATGTTGCAGTTGCACGTAGCTCATATTAATTAACCCAAAAAATAGTTTAGAAAATGTGTGAGACATGAGACAGGTTTCCAATCAGTGATAACATTAAGGTAGGAAGCGGGTTTGTTTAAATTGATTATTTATTTATGTACATGATGGAGAGTAAGCCATTATTGTACAACTGCAGACAGAAACAAATCAAGTCACAGTCTATGCACAACACCGTGAAGCGCTTGGCGCGTGTTTACACCAGGTGCATCATGCAACAGACAGGTAAATCGCCATGCAACAGATCGATCGATTTCAACAACAACAACAACCGATATACTCTCAGCTGTATCCGGGTAGGCGGGCGTATGAGATTTCTGCACGACATAGTTACACTTGACGGTGACCCTTATCATATAACATGTGCAGCCGTTAAGGTATGCACATGTAATTCTTAGAAGCCTGGGCTATTCAACAGAAAAGACGTAAAGTATATATTAGTATAAGTTTATTCGAAGCCTTGACATTTGTGGTAAGGCTATTGGTGGTTACAGAGAACGTACAGAATGAAGCTCTCTGTTACTATCTGCTTCATATGTGCAGTCTATATCGCTGTTGGTAGTACAACTGCTCAGAGTATTTTAGGAGAATGTGTGAACGAGACATTGGTGTTGGGGGGTAACTGCCAAGCTCGACCGCTATATGATAATTTCTTTACACTGTTAGAGAACCTCATCAAACGAGACACGGCGCTGGTGGTGTTAGAGCTGACCATCCCTGATGTTGATCAGAAAGTCCGAAACCATCACCGATTTGACCTGATCAAGACGGATTTGGGACAGATATTGTTGACACTCAAATCACAAATGGAATTTCTGACTTTGGACCTTCCTCTGTTGAGTGATAAAGTCGAACGTCAATCGATGAAGCTGATCCATTCTCCTCAAGGCTGTTTATCTAACATTACGTTAAATGACACCCTCGTCAAGAACTGGCTTCTCTGTGGATTAACGAAGAACGAAGACGGAATAGAACGGTTAAGTATCCGGAAATTGTGTTTTGCAAAACCGTACGAGGAACCAGATCACTGGTATCTTTTCAGAGACACGTATTACCACGAGTGCTCGGATTCGCCTGTCGTAAACTCAGAGTGGATAACGCTGATTGAGGATGATTTGGTATTGCTCGGTAAACGAGTGCTCAACTTTGGAGTATCCATTCTGACGATTATTTGTGTTGTCGTCTTGACTATCTCCAGACGCCTGTTTCACACCAAAGCACGTTTATTCCTCTCAAAATTAGAACAATCAGAGGAAAAAGTATGCCAGCTTGTAAAGCGATCGGATCCCGAAAGCGACGAAGTTAAACTTTCTCCAGAAAAAATCAATTTTCCGTATCTTAAACTGAAACTGCAGAACTTGATCAAAAGCAACCAGCGAACGGTTCAATGCATGGGAGGGCGACGGACAGATCAATGGAGAAATATAACCGACAAAGAACAGATGTATACAATCGATGTCACGGGATTTTGGTTCGACATTGGAAATGATGAACTGATATCCCATAATTCCTTCGGTCTATTAACCTTTCTGAAAACCTCAATTGAAGCGATCGTTGGTGTCGGATATAACCGGAGTAAAAATGGTGTAAGATCGTTTTGTACGGCTTTGCACTTTCTTCTTTATGTGTTGTTCTTTTTGATCGTCACATTAATCATAATAATACCCGTATTTCTGTTTTATAAGGTCGATCCATTCCATACATTGCTTGATGGATTAATCAGCCTCAGTATTTTCATCATAGTTCCATTGTCAATGATTGTAACTCGGGCCACCCTGGGATTCTGTAGAGACGAAATAATTAATTCTACACAGATGATCCTTCTAGAAACAACATTCTTCTTCTTCGCGTTTTTCGTTGTGGCTATTTTGTCACGTGTCATAGTGATTCTACTGATTGGGTTAGCACTTCAAAGAAGTCCAAATATGTACACGCTTATCTCATCAACAGTGTTGTTTGTATTGACCAATGGTTACATGCAGCTTCAGGAGACCCATCAGAGATATCTAGCCTTCCTAGACATGTGTATGAAAGAGATAAATGAATTGGTGGATGAAAAAGACACTCTGAAAGAACCCGTTTTCAAAAACAGGGTGATTCCGCCTAATGTAGGAAATGACAAGTGGCCAAAGAAAGAAGAAGGGAAAAATTCCCTTCTGCTGAAAATAGGGAATCAAATTGTACTATTTTACATGCCTAATGGAGATTCTGCTATCAACAAAGATTTATTTCTGGACTTATGCAAAGCTGACACAAACCATTCACCCGGCCATTTAAAGTATATTGCTTTGATTGACCTCATCAAATTTATTTTCTGGGGATTTGTTGTATCAGGAATATTGTACGTACAGTTTATCATCGCCGAGGCGTTTGACAGTTCCTTGTACAGTCAGGCCCCAGGCGCTCTGTTTGGGGGTTTGCTACCCACTTTATTTAATTCTGTTTTGTTTCGACCACAAACTAAAAAGCAAAATGCCAATTTAACCAGATTTTTGAACGAAGCAAGAAAACGAATCCAAAAGGAATATCGTGTTACGGATCTAGAAATAAATGGATACCCTAAAGTTTGTAACCAATCGGACGGTGTCTGGCAAACAATTTGTATAAAGAAATCCCCGTGTTCTGGATGTTGCTGCCTTCAGCCAGAAATCCTCTCCGAACATCAAGACAGTAAAACAGAGAATATATACGTAAATGTAGATACTGAGGAAGGAAAATCGGAGGACAGACCAAGAGGGAACCTTGAACGTGTGTATAGGGGAGAGGGTAAAAGTTGTTCATCAGGACTGACTCCTGTCTTTATACATGAAAATGACAAATTCTAATTATATAGAGAACATGTGTTGGTGTATGGACTATATCTATTGTTATAAGTTTCTGTAACAGTTACCTGCTCTACTTATACTATACACGATAGTTACATAATATTCTAAGGTACAGTGCCTGGACAAAAGTACTTGGACACCTCATATTTTTTACTATATATTTAATGTATTGTATTGTTACAATACTTTTTCTTTGAATTTTTCTGATTTCACCCATAGATAGATTTTGACCAAATTTGGCATATCTGTAAAAAATTAGACAATTTCAGCTCATAATATTTTCATAATTTTCCGATGTTTCGTTTTCAGTATATCACTATTTTTGTGTACCGCTTCACCTTTTTGACGTCATTTCCTTTATTATTCTTACCAACATGACATCGAAAATGTGTGGCTTGCTGATAAGACAAGGTTTCTGGAAAAATACATAAAATAAAATTATGAAAATATAATGAGCTGAAAGTGAAAACAATTATCTATAAGTATACCAAATTTGGTTGAAATCTGTCTATAGATGAGATCAAGAAAATTATTTTTAAAAAGAAGAGTAAAAATACATGAAATATAAATAAAAAATCTAATTTAAAAGTGTCCAAGTACTTTTGTCCAGGTACTGTAGAATTAATTTACATATATAACCATATATCATATTATCCTATAAATTACTCTTTGTTGATGTATACACAATGTATTGACCCTATACTATTTAGAAACACGTAGGGGCCGCGATCTCCGAGTCGTTAAAATATCTCGACATTACTTTTATTTTTATTTGTTTGTATTGCGAGGAACTTCGGGGATCCAACCCCCGGGGCCTCATTGACAGGAAAAATAAATTATTTTTATCCTTCAAAACAAGATGTCTCGACATATTGCCTTAAGCCCTCCACCTCAGGGTCACGAGGTACTGACCTCTGGACGTTTGTTGTTTTTCCGGGTACTCTGGCTTTCTTCCACCAACAAATCTGGCACGTCCTTACATGATCCTTGCTGTTAATAGGACGTTAAACTTATCAACCTAATGTAGAAACGTTGTATCTATTATAATGATTTATGTTCTTTTTACCTGGAATTATAGGTCGTAAATAAAATTTAATGCTTCTTATGTAAAGTCAAGTGTAGTCATGGCCGCCGTCTCTCTCAAATTGGCATTATTTGTAAATGTTTTTATTAGTATTTGACTTGTCTTTGAAATGAAATGGATAAATTATTATGCTTATGTTTTACTTACTGTTAACAACTAATTTTCGAGAGCAATTCTTTTTTGCGTATTTGCGGTAATTAATTGCCGCGTAAATTGTTCTCAGTACAGGAACAGTAGAATCAATTTAAATCGTGAAATAAAATCGACGTGGAAATGTAGAAATATGATGTGAAATATGTGAAATAAGAACAGCTCTATTAGGTGTTAATGTATAAAACCACTATAGATTGTATATCAGTTAGTGTACAGGATTAAATCAAACCCACAATAGT
>SAYR01013298.1:74088-157661 GCA_004382745.1 Argopecten irradians irradians
CCGCGACTTTAGGGCTAGTCAGGTTTCTGGTGTTACGGTAGTCTATAAGTATCTGAATGGTACAAAAGAAAGGTATTCGGGAACTGACTGCATTTTCCACGTTCATAGTGAAATAAATGTATGTTAATATATTATTTCGTGTTTGAAGTTGTGTTTTCCATGTCGAAAATTTATTTAAGAATATATTGGAATTAAATATGTACATATTTATCAATGTTTGACGGAATACGGGCGACTTTTGTAGAGGCAGGTGTACCTCTTCCAAGCGAGCCGTTGGTTCCCTTGTCCTTTTATATAGTATATAGTACACATGTATACACGGCAGACTTTCTCACAACCTACGTTACAAGTCCCTGTGGTTTTAGTTAACTGTACGGTATGCATTCCCCGTCACCTTTAGGTAGCGGTTACAATATCAGCTGAATATCACGACCGAATAGAGGGCAATTGCAAGATTTCATATTCTCTGCACGGCCGATTGCAGCCCGACGAAGACAGCTATAATAATTCTCAGAAATCTGAAAGAATACATCATTATTACTAAGAAATTATCGCCTGCATTTTCCACGAAAAAGAGAAAATGGCGATAGCACCCTGAATATATCATACTCACGCTACAGCTATACAGAACAGATTAAACTATGTACTTGTACTGTGTTGTAAGGCGCCTTTCTATAGAACTTAATGTAGTTAGTTTTCTACTAATGTTTACAGAATTTCCTATTTTACACGACATTTCTAATTGAGGTAATCCTCTTTGCCGCGTAAATTGTTCTCAGTACAAGGACAGTAGAATAATTTAAATCGTGAGAAATATGATGTGAAATATGTGAAATAAGAACCGCACTATAACGTATACAGTATAAATATACTGTGAAATATGTGAAATAAGAACTGCACTATTAGGTGTTAATGTATAACAGCACTATAGATTGTATATCAGTGTACAAAGTTATATCAAACCCATAATAGTCGTGACTTTAGGGCTGGTCAGGTTTCTGGTGTTACGGTAGTCTATAAGTATCTGAATGGTACAAAAGAAAGGTATTCGGGAACTTAAATGAAAACAACCAACAATGTGGTCATTGTTTAACGCATGTTTTTTTCAAACGTACGTAAAACATGAGTTGCACATTTTGCTGTGTAATGGTGTAAAGTAAGTAACTTTTGTAACAGAAGAAAAATAATAATTCGTCTGCTGCTGTTTCTGATTGAGAAAAATACCATTTGTTTGAGGTGTAACATCTTTAATAAATATCAATAATTCATAATCGATATTTTGTACACCCAAAATTCTTTGAATGAAGCACTCTTGATAACATATATCTACCTGTATGTATACGTGGTGTACGCTGTTGTTACCATTAAGACACATTATACAGTATGAGTTTGTAGCAGACACGTGTCATGGTTACATGAACCTCTTTTGGATAGAAGTATATGCAAGTACCAGCGCGCATGCTTCCCCTGACCACGTGTGATATATTCGGCTTTCTCCGTTCGGTTGATGGCAAACATTATACTGACTTTAAACGTTAAATATATTGCTTGTCGGTACTTTAAAATTTTGTAATTGAGAGTAAGTGTAAATAACACTTGGCTTCTGTTTAAAATTTAAAGTATTAGTCGGTTTAATTGAAAGCAACCAATCATATTGTCATTGTTGTTTACAGAAAAAGATGAATATTCATTGTGTCTTCGGAGTCTACTAAACTGTCAACAATCGATATATGAATTATACAAGGTATATATAGGATCTTACATGAGTGATCATTTCATATGAGATTTTATGAAACGTATCTAAGAGGTTTTTACTTCTGCGAGGCTTGGCGAGCAAACACAAATTTAAGATACTTTTTATCACATATTTACAAATACCTACATAACAAAGAATTTCACGTCAAAATGTATTCCAAAAATTCAGCAGAGGCCGCCATTTTGTCCTGCCGTCTCGTAATCCTGACGTCACGTCATTTTTCCTGACGTCATTTTATTGTTTCTGTCTGACGTCACAATACATTTCCAGCTAAAGAAAATCGCTCCAGGTCATATTACACTAGAAACATATACAAAAATATTACATGGGTGAAATCACTGGATATCAGGCGGATAATGTGATGAAACAAATTATGAAAAGAGAAAATCAGATCTTCTCGTTTTAGTCAAAATCGCGAACATCTAGATTCGTAAGATATAAAGCCGAAATGATCGGATATGTTCTATTTAGATTCGTAAGAAACAAAGTCGAAATGATCAGATATATTCTACCTAGATTCGTAAGAAATAAAGTCGAAATGATCAATATACTCTACCTAGATTTGTATTAATTAAAATCGAAATGATCGGATATATCTAGGTATATATTCTACCTATATTCGTAAGAAATAAAGTCGAAATGATCGGGTACATTCTACCTAGATTTGTAAGAAATAAAGTAGAAATGATCGGATATATTCTACCTAGATTCGTAAGAAATAAAGTCGAAATGATCGGATATGTTCTATCTAGATTCGTAACAATTGAAGTCGCAATGATCGGATATATCTAGGTATATATTCTACCTAGATTTGTAAGAAATAAAGTCGAAATGATCGGATATGTTCTATTTAGATTCGTAAGAAATAAAGTCGAACTGATCAGACATAGTCTACCTACATTGGTAAGAAATAAAGTCCAATTGATCGGATATATTCTACCTAGATTAGTAAGAAAACTCAGCTGTTCATCACGACCTTCCTACAAATCATGGAATGTTTATCAAAAAAATTAACAACTATTTCATTGACGTCCTAATGCTATCAGTACATTATAGCGTAGCTACTGTTGCAGCGGAAAAAGGAAAATAAACTTCTGATGACTTTTCGACATTTAGTTTTTCCTGATAAATATTGAAAGACTTTTATCACGGTTTCTGTTTTACATGTCGGCGTAAATAATAGAACAAAGCAATCCTGTCAAGACTCGTCATAACTGATTTATATCTTTTTTAAATAGTTCAACTTTGATAATACGCTATGAATTACATTACTCGTGAATTATACCAACAAGTACCCAACATTTCATCGACCAAATATGTTTCCGTATAACCCCTCATAAAACAGACAAGTATGCCGACACGTAACAGAAGTAAAGTTCATAGTCAATATTAAATCGGGCATATACATACGTTATGGTTTTAGTTACCTGTACGGTATGCATTCCCCGTCACCTTTAGGTAGCGGTTACAATATCAGCTGAATATCACGACTGAATAGAGGGCAATTGCAAGATTTCATCTTCTCTGCACGGCCGATTGCAGCCCGACGAAGACAGCTATAATAATTCTCAGAAATCTGAAAGAATACATCATTATTACTAAGAAATTATCGCCTGCATTTTCCACGAAAAAGAGAAAATGGCGACAGCACACTGAATATATCATACTCACGCTACAGCTATACAGAACAGATTAAACTATGTACTTGTACTGTGTTGTAAGGCGCCTTTCTATAGAACTTAATGTAGTTAGTTTTCTATTAATGTTTACAGAATTTCTTTATTTTACACGACATTTTCTATATATTGAGGAGGGTAATCTTCCTCTGGGTTATACCTTAGCATATACTTCTGTAGAAAATGAGACACGACTAATGAAGTCCAAATAATCGACTATGTTAATATCATCGCTTTGTCAAAACATTCGATTATTAGATTATCTTGTAAAATATTACATGAGCCTGTCAATTAGGGACATGTTTGGATAAACATTTTAAACAAATATTAAAATTGTTGAGGAACCTTTCTATGAGTCAAATACGTTTAGTTTATGGTAACATGTACATTGACAAATGGTATAATAATAACTATCGTTGTCGTTAGATAGAATAACCCTCCTTCTTCTTGGTTTACGCATATTTGTACAATATATCTCTTTCTCCTATAACTTAATTAGATTTGCATTGCAGTTCTACAATAAAAACCAAAAGTAAAAATGTTTTTGCGACCGCTTTATTAAGAGGGTAGCCTTCCATTACCAACATTGATTGATTCCACGGCAGAACGTAACATACTTTTTCACTTTCAGCACGTTAATGGAAAAGGCACGAAATACCCGATTTCAGGCAAGATTGTGTGAAGAGATGAAGATGGAATGAATACTATCTCTTTAATCAGATGGTAGAGGCGATCTCGGAGTTGTGACAGATATTTATCGTCGTATTTCTCCAGGAATAAAAATGTGTATTCACAAACGGGAGATAACTCTAGATACTGGCTGACCATACTTGTTAGGAATGGGTGGATTTTATCCGTTGTAGAGTTGCGTGATTCGGATTCCTCAAAGTCCTCCAGTTCAGGACATATGTCCTTGTCCGGCTGGTTAATGTAAGATCTTTGTAATGTCATACACATGAATCTGACAGCAGACGACATTCGCTTCACATTAAAAAGATTATGTAAAGTGCGAACTTCAACAGCACGTTTGTATCAGGAGGGCTTGTAGTAGTCTGGACATAACCTAGTAGTGATTATCTCTTTACGTTTTATTTTGTACATATCGCCAAATTCCATTCTTCTCCACCAAGAATATGGTTTCTGAGGACAATACTGAACTTTAGACAAGCCCAACAGAATATTGTGCCGCAAAGACAACGTATTTGCATACACGTCCTCTCCTCCTTTTCCATGAAAAGTTTACAAACAGGACAACGTTTTCCTTGGAGATTATACGGAATTTTATCTACCAGGTGTAACGTTTTGTCTATATGACCATGTTCCTTTAGAGTCTTTATATACAATTCGTAATCTTGACATGACAACGGCCAATGTACTGGTTGTAAACATTCAAAACAGAAATTATTTCCACACTCACAGCTAACGTTCGTGCTCAGTCCGGCTCTTTCGTACGTCACAACGTCCGCATGTTTTATTTGGACACCACTGGGAATTTGGATCTTTTTCGATGACCATGCTTATACGTTGCCGAAACAGTCCCTCGACGATTTGAAGGTTTGAAATAGTGAGTAAAATGTCAAAATCTACTGGGCACAGACATTTATACTGAGGACACGTGATCTGTCCCGACATGCCACTGTCTGTACTGGTCACATGGTCGTTCCAGCATCGATCACAGAAATAATGACCACATGACTGTAGGGTGGTCGCAGAAACTTCCATGAGTGATTCAAAACAAATAGAACACATACCTGGTGGAACAAACTCAAAGTTATCATTTAGTACGGTATTAGGCTGTTTTGAAATGGCTCCCTTTAGTATTTCCTTGATGGTATTCGTTTCTGGACAACGCACGGCAGATTTTGTAGTGTATAGTTTAAGAATATTGCGGTATTTGTCGGAATACTTTTTGTTGATTTTAGGTAAATTCCTGCACATAAAGCTGTCATATGGAAGAGAGTCAATGTAAATTAAAGCGCAATGAACAATTCCTTTAACATCCATTATGCTGTTTTCCGGAAGAGTATCCATTTTGAGACATCTTTGTGTAATTTTCATATTGATGGAAATTTTAAACGACTCAATGATCGTAAGATCGAGACTACCGATCATGTCATAGTTAAAAACTAAGATAGCTGATGAACCAATTCGTCTGTTATCTTTGTTTTGGAAAGCTTTAGATTTCGAGAAGGTTCTTATAACTCTGTCTGTGATGTCAATGAGGAACTTCCTTGGGACGCAGCGGCACTCGGTATGGTTTTCACCAAAGGCTTCTTTAAGATGGTCAGCCAACACTTCTATGTTTGGGATCAGGACAGTTGTATAACTCGTCTCCACCTCCAGATTATGCAATGAAGGTTTTATGTTTGATGCCGTAAGACCATCATTATTACAAGGCTTAAGTAAAGCTTCAATATTCACTAATGCTTGCATTTTACTAGAATTAATGAGAACGTCTCCGAAGGACACTCTTTTGGGATGGTTGCAAGTATCCTCAATCATTACTATATAATCGTCTTCGTCTTCAGCAAAGTCCCAATAATAATCTGATTCCAAAACATTTTGATCTAGTTTTAGTTTTTCTGTGTCGGTTTTTAGTGCATTGATTAGAATGTGATTGTCTAGGATGTGAAATATTACTCGGACCACGTTTTATAGATGATTTTGAGTCACAAGGATACTTGGAGCTGCAGTCCAGAAAACTCGTTATTTGACGTGAAGTCTCAACATCAATTGTAAATGTGTCACTATTTTCGCAGGGTGTTTTCATGTACATAAAGGTTCACATTGGAAACTGTATCCATTGTCAAGTCGTTTATCGCACCACATTTCATCCCAAAAAGAACTCGTAGACGGTAAAATTGGTGGCAGCGAAGGTGGGATGAGTTTTATACATTATGTGGTTGTGTTTAACTTACAATGTGGATTACAGAACTGTGAAATCTTCCGTACGCTGAAATTCGCCGTGACTAAAGGAATTATTTAAAACGAACTGTCGTAACTGCTCCTAATTTACAAAGGAGATATATTTAGTGAAAGTTAATTCGGAAATGGAATTTTACTTTGGAAGTAACACTTTCCTTGAGTGTGTGGATTTTCTGTCTCCGGTACCACATCATTCATTTTGTTTTCTGTAAAGGAATTATCATGCGGGATCGTAACTGTATGGCAGCTTTCTCTCGCGTATTTGAAAATTACGGAGACACCCCTTTACTTGGATTATGGTGATGGGAATTAAGTTCTGGATTTAACGGAGAAGTTACCCCGAGCTGTGGAAGATACGAGTGACATACTGATTCCTTGTTCTCGTGCTAAATATGTTCAACGGAGAAGTTTGAAGGAACATTATGGTGAATACATCCGCTAATTGGGATTTAATTCGACGAATATTTACGGGATTTTACTCGGGATTAACATGACATGTGTAGGACAGTAAATCTAATAAAACAAGAAGATGTGGAAGAAGTTAAAACAGCAAAATAGCCGTTAACTTGGAAAGTAGATTCCGGGGCCAGGTGTTCTTCCTCGCGGGAGACATCTTTTGACGTATCGTCGTATACAATGTAACACCGGAAGAACGCTCTGTGTTAGTACCGTTTCGCATATGCCTGTTTGGAACTACTTATGTTATGGAAGGATGTGCTTGACATAATTAAATTAACAGTTTTAAGAGAAAATGTACTAGCCCGTAAAGTTAGCTTAATTAAAAATAATTGAATATGACTGTCGTATGGACGATAATTTGGTTGTGCAGTCAATGGAGTTAATTGTGCTGTTTACCTCGTTTACATTATATTTTGTTAATATGGCTTTTCATCAAGTTACGATAGAGCCGGGAAATGTCCGCATATGTTATAGTCCAAAGAGGATGACTTTTGTGCACGGATATTGGTTTTTGGCATGCCAGTGTGGAGAAAGTGCTTTAGAGGATATATCTAGTATGCATGAGATATTAGTACTTTAGCTGGACAAGGATCGTGAAGGGGAAGGATTTCAAACAGTTTCGGTATATGTTGACCACTGTTTGGTCGCCAAGTAATATGGAATATTAAAGGCGAATATTGTCACTTCTTCTGCAGGGAAGTTTAGATCCTAGGACGAGTGTTGGCATTTGTAATCCTTCAAAAATTGCCGCAGTTGAAGCGAGGTCTCCATGTGCATTTGTGTTACCGATTGACAATAAGTTATCGGACTTGCACGCGACCAATTCTCTGAAAATGTACGTGTGTTCGGTTTCGCATTAATAGCGAAATGTATGGCCTCGCCAGGGAAAGGTGTAAATGGTCATGGATTTAAAGTGTATGCAATTTGCATTCAACGAACCAAATGCCGACTCGTATCTGCTAAAATTCTCGGATATCCAAACATGGGAGATGGATTATATTCTTAACATGGACGCTAATAACTTTAATAAATTGTTGAGTTTTTAAATCGTCGGTATATGTTCTATATGAACACCACTTATCAACATGCAGGAGATAATTAAAGTCTAATTCTATTGATAGAATTGTTTGTCAACTTGACCCACTATTCAGACGGAATTTGTTACATAAGCGGTAGCGTATATCGGTGAAGAGCTAAAACCAACAGCAATAGGAGATTTCAGAAAAGATGGCGTGACGTCACAGAAAGTTTACATCCGGGTTCTCAAAGGTGCAACCACAGTATGGCGACTAATAAAAACAATAACAGATACGTACATTCCTGCTACACAATCGATACTTTGACAAAAGTATACACTTACGAATACTTACAAATTCTGATTTTAAAATAGTTTCTTATTGTTTCAGAGGTTACAAACATTTACATTTTTATATTTACCATTGTTTATTGCTAAATATATTTGTGTAGATTTAGTGTTGAAGCCAGCTTGCAAAGCGGTGCCAGGCTGTCACACGTACCCGTTTTTGTCCACACGTAGAAATCCATGTTGTGGAAAAGTTATGAATAGATAATATTGTTTTTATTGTGTCATGTTTCTGTTATACATGAAAAAGCTGTTTACAACACTATTTGTTATAACGAAATGTGGACCACCTGGCCACCTATTTCGTTCTTTACCATGTATATCTTGTTTAAAATGAATGCTATAAACCACTGTGTTACACGTACATGCAGATTTACATGTGTACGTACACGTATGGCTGCCGATGTTTCGAAAAATGAGTTTGCTTTTTCTTTTAATTTTCAGTCGCTTTTATTTCATGGGCTGATATGTGAAGTCTCAAATTGAAGTGATATTACTTTTAAATAATTTGAATACATGTTAGATAGACTACATTTAGATTGATAATACGGATCGTAGTACTGTAAATGCCGACCAGGACACATTGCCGCTTATATGTATATTCAATCAATCAATCAATCAATTAATCAATCAATCAATCAATTAATATTTTATTTTAGTGTCACGCATCGTAAAATATACAACCATTGATAAAATAAATGTACAAGTAATTTTTGATGCCCAACCGATATCGGCTTATGAGACACTTATGAAAATGTACATGGAGTTAAAAATCCTCATTGTTATACATATTAAAACTATGTTAAAAATCACATGTGAAGCACAAAAGTAAAATTTCATCGTGGTATCATTTAAAACAATTTTTTATATTCTTAAAATTAGCCTTCTTCGTTTCATCATTTGATAGATTGTTTTAGATAATAGATATTGAAGTTCATTATCACAGAATAAATAAAACATCTTTTCAATTGAAGTGAGCCCATTAAAATTACTGTAACATTTCGCTGCTTTCTCGAACAGATATAGTCGCTATAAACAGGGCATTCACAGAGAAAATGAGGTTCATCTTCTACTGTGTCCGGACAAAAAGGACATTTACGCTGCTCCACTGGCAAGTTTGTGTATCGCTCAGTTTCTAACAGTAAAGGGAGACAACCGAGTCTAAGCTTGGTGAGGTGGCTCCGATAGTGACGTGGTATAATTGACAAGATATAATGTTCCGTGATCCTGTCCTTTTTGTGTATTCTGTATGATCTCAATTTACTACCGGTGTTATCGCTCCACAATTTGCTGAACCAAACGATTTCGTCATTCCTGTTAATAGCGGTAGATATTTTTTGTAATTTGCATTTTACCGATGTTTGGTTGTCGACGATATCTAAAACGTTGAGTTATTATACTCATGGTTGACTTTGTTACATGTTCGCCACAGGAATGATCGTCTCTATTATCCTCAATGCTACTACCTATATTTAAGCATTGGTTGTCATGTTTTTGAAATGCATTGATGTGTATATATTTACATTTAAAATAGTCATTATCGGTTTAAAAAGAAAATAGATAAAAAAGCATGAAAATAATACTTATCTGTCTGCATAGAGAAAAAAATTAGTCCATGAAACAGCGGATGATCTGGCGGGAAATACTGGATTATGGACAACTGACTAAACAAAAGCAGTAGACGAAATAGTCCAATCGATAAACCACATATACAAATATAAATACAACACTTCAATCCATTTCAAATATTTTAATTAGAATATATCTTCATATTCATCAATTTTAAGAATATTTTTACTTTTTTTTCAGTGAATTCTCACACTGAATTAAACACAGTGTTTTCGGGATCTTTTGAACTCTGATTGTGGTATCAGTACACCAGAGCCTAACTGCACAAATTAATGTTAATATTGGAAAATAACATACATTGGGCTTAGTAGCAACATATAGGTACAGGTACTGTGCAGTGGCTGTGTAAATATATGTATGTTCTAAAAAGGTTATGCCACATGGTGTAGTTAAGGCATCAGTCTGAGATAAGAACACCAGCGCGGATATGATGTTGTTAAGACGATGTATGTACACAAGGGGTGTTATCACCCTAAAGCCTATGCAATGCCCCAATTAAATTTTCTTCATATTTAAGCACACAGGTTCTTCGAATTACCAGTTTTTCCTCTTATTTTCATGGAAAATTCTAGCGAAACGTATTTATACTCATTTAGTAATATGATGATTTTCTTTCAAGTTTCTGTTTAGCTGCGCCGGGATGCAGTCGACCGTGCAGACAAAACGAAGCCCTATAGGCCGGGATCTAGGTGGGTCTACGTGCACCCCCCCCCCCCCACAACTTAACTAACCAATGTTTTTCTGAAGCCTTATGACTCACTGATAACGAAATCGAGAGGTAACATTGTATAAACTGGGATGAACTTCCGGTTATGACGTCATCAAGATGGCCGCCATCTCGAATTTCACTAAAGATTGAAAAATAGTCTTAACATTGATATTTTTCAACCTAAGAAGACAAATGAGGCATCAAAATGACAACAATAGAACAATAAATACATATCAGGACCATATAATCCAATATATGTAGTTATTTCTACGCAGGAAATGAAAAAATCGGATTTTAAGCTCAAAAATGGTTAATTTTTTTAGCAAATTTTTCATATTTGGCTTGACGCAGCAAAAATGTTTGCCAACAGCAAACTATTATTTCTAATCAGTTATTTGACCTCTTATCAATCAGTAAAAACACCACCAACAAAAAAACAATGTTAACATTGTATAAGCTCCGGTTATGACGTCATCAAGATGGCCGCCATCTCGAATTTCACTAACAATTGAAATATAGTCATAACATTAACATTTTTCAACCAAAGTAGACAAATGAGGTATCAAAATGATCATAATATAACAAAAATTCATATCGGGACCATAGCCAACATATCGCCAACTAATAGGGTATCAAATTAAAACTAAAGAAAGCATTTGTTTCCGCTAATACCACGACACTTTCCGAAATTTGTTTCTTTTAGAAATAGCGCATCCACTGTTAACTTTATTTTTCTGTGTGTAACGTAAGGAAATGTCAGATGGTTACTGCAGTATCACATATTTCTTTCAATAGTTCTTAATGATAAGCATTATCTTTGTGCGTGCTTTCTCGCCAGAGTGTCGATGAGCTGATGAGCTGATGTGACATTACATTACCGGTTTACCATCGTGGTTCTTACCAATCTTTAGTGAAATTCGAGATGGCGGCCATCTTGATGAAGTCATAACCGGAAGTTCATCCCAGTTTATACAATGTTACCTCTCGATTTCGTTATCAGTGGGTCATAAGGCTTCAGAAAAACATTGGTTCGTTAAGTTGTGGGGGGTGCACGTAGACCCCCCCCCCCCCTAGATCCCGGCCTACTATATTCAACTCGTGGTATTTCAGTAGATTACACGACCACCTAGGTAAGGTATTCATTACAGGATATTAAAGCCATAGTGATTACACCTGAGTTATTGATGGCTCCACTACCCTGTATGTTTGTCCGTATTTCTGTTCCATTTTATGAGTGATATCACATTATAATATTAGTTATATAGCGCGGGTAATACGGAAATCTGTTTGGTCTGTAGAATGTATTGGATACAATTCACATGACTAATGTTGTGTATGAATGTCTCAAGTTTAATTTTATAACATATATGAATCAATCGCTAGGCATCTTTATGACGACCATAAATCTTTGCATGTTAGTTTTATTCTAGTAGTTACTGTGAACAATAGTAGCTATATTGTACTACAAGCATAAATACGTCACTTACATAGTTGCTATTTTTATAAGCATTACATGACTAGGAAAGAGGTCGTGATCAGCATTTGAGATCGAAGAAAATGTGTATTCTCTAAATCTGGTACGCTATATCTAATTATATGTATAATCATTCCGATCTATAATTCACGAGTCAAAATGTTTGCGATTTTGACTAAACCGATAAAAATTTGATTTTCAGTTTTCATAATTACGAGATCTGACTTTGTGGATAATCTTATTTCACTCAGTTATATAACACGACGGTTAAGTAGACTTCGAGGACAACATGAATACATTCAATGTGGTTTCTATAGTTGTTATTTTTAGATTACTATTTATATCTGTACAACAATGACCACATTGGTGGTTGTTTTCATTTAAGTTCCCGAATACCTTTCTTTTGTACCATTCAGATACTGACAGTCTACCGTAACACCAGAAACCTGACCAGCCCTAAAGTCACGACTATTATGGGTTTGATATAACTTTGTACACTGATATACAATCTATAGTGCTGTTATACATTAACACCTAATAGTGCAGTTCTTATTTCACATATTTCACAGTATATTTATACTGTATACGTTATAGTGCGGTTCTTATTTCACATATTTCACAGTATATTTATACTGTATACGTTATAGTGCGGTTCTTATTTCACATATTTCACAGTATATTTACACTGTATACGTTATAATGCGGTTCTTATTTCACATATTTCACAGTATATTTATACTGTATACGTTATAGTGCGGTTCTTATTTCACATATTTCACAGTATATTTATACTGTATACGTTATAGTGCGGTTCTTATTTCACATATTTCAAAGTATATTTATACTGTATACGTTATAGTGCGGTTCTTATTTCACATATTTCAAAGTATATTTATACTGTATACGTTATAATGCGGTTCTTATTTCACATATTTCACAGTATATTTATACTGTATACGTTATAGTGCGGTTCTTATTTCACATATTTCACAGTATATTTATACTGTATACGTTATAGTGCGGTTCTTATTTCACATGTTTCACAGCATATTTCTACTGTATACGTTATAGTGCAGTTCTTATTTCACATATTTCAAAGTATATTTATACTGTATACGTTATAGTGCAGTTCTTATTTCACATATTTCTAAGTATATTTCTACTGTATACGTTATAGTGCGGTTCTTATTTCACATATTATATATCATAATACTAAAAAGCATGGTTATTTAGTCCATGTCAGTGCAGTTTGTAAAATTCAATATTCTTATTTATACAAAATGTGTACAGAATGTCAACATTACAGAAATATATGAAATGATTTAGAACTATAGATATAGTCCATACAGCAACACATGTTCTCTATGGAATTACATTTTGTCACTTTCATGTATAAAGACAGGATTCAGTCCTGATGAACCACTTTTACCCTCTCACCTATACACACGTTCAAGGTTCCCTCTTGGTCTCTCCTCCGATTTTCCTTCCTCAGTTTCTACATTCACGTATATATCCTCTGTTTTACTGTCTTGATGTTCGGAGAGGATTTCTGGCTGAAGGCAGCAACATCCAGAACACGGGGATTTCTTGATACAAATTCTTTGCCAGACGCCGTCCGATTGGTTACAAACTTTAGGGTAACCATTTATTTCTAGGTCCGTAACACGATATTCCTTTTGGATTCGTTTTCTTGCTTCGTTCAAAAATCTGGTTAAATTGGCATTTGCCTTTTTAGTTTGTGGCCGAAACAGAACAGAATTAAATAAAGTGGGTAGCAAACCTCCGAACAGAGCGCCTGGGGCCTGACTGTACAAGGAACTGTCAAACGCCTCGGCTATGATAAACTGTACGTACAATATTCCTGATACAACAAATCCCCAAAAAATGAATTTGATGAGGTCAATCAAAGCAATATACTTTAAATGGCCGGGTGAATGGTTTGTGTCAGCTTTGCATAAGTCCAGAAATAAATCCTTGTTGATAGCAGAATCTCCATTAGGCATGTAAAATAGTACAATTTGATTCCCCATTTTCAGCAGAAGGGAATTTTTCCCTTCAACTTTCTTTGGCCACTTGTCATTTCCTACATTTGGTGGAATCACCCTGTTTTTGAAAACGGGTTCTTTCAGAGTGTCTTTTTCATCAACCACTTCATTTATCTCTTTCATACACATGTCTAGGAAGGCGAGATATCTCTGATGGGTCTCATGAAGCTGCATGTAACCATTGGTCGATACAAACAACACTGTTGATGAGATAAGCGTGTACATATTTGGACTACTTTGAAGTGCTAACCCAATCAGCAGAATCACTATGACACGCGACAAAATGGCCACAACGAAAAACGCGAAAAAGAAGAATGTTGTTTCTAGAAGGATCATCTGTGTAGAATTAATTATTTCGTCTCTACAGAATCCCAGGGTGGCACGAGTTACAATCATTGACAATGGAACTATGATGAAAATACTGAGGCCGATTAATCCATCAAGCAATGTATGGAATGGATCGACCTTATAAAACAGAAATACGGGTATAATTATGCCTAATGTGACGATCAGAAAGAACAACACATGAAGAAGAAAGTGCCACGACGTACAAAACGATCTTACACCATTTTTACTCCGGTTATATCCGACACCAATGATCGCTTCAATGGAGGTTTTCAGAAAGGTTAACAGACCGAAGGAATTGTGGGATATCAGTTCATCATTTCCAATGTCGAACCAAAATCCCGTGACGTCGATTGTATACATCTGTTCTTTGTCGGTTATATTTCTCCATTGATCTGTCCGTCGCCCTCCCATGCATTGAACCGTTCGCTGGTTACTTTTGATCAAGTTCTGCAGTTTCAGTTTAAGATACGGAAAATTGATTTTTTCTGGAGAAAGTTTAACTTCGTCGCTTTTGGGATCCGATCGCTTTACAAGCTGGCATACTTTTTCCTCTGATTGTTCTAATTTTGAGAGGAATAAACGTGCTTTGGTGTGAAACAGGCGTCTGGAGATAGTCAAGACGACAACACAAAGAATCGTCAGAATGGATACTCCAAAGTTGAGCACTCGTTTACCGAGCAATACCAAATCATCCTCAATCAGCGTTATCCACTCTGAGTTTATGACAGGCGAATCCGAGCACTCGTGGTAATACGTGTCCCTGAAAAGATACCAGTCATCTGGTTCCTCATACGGTTTTGCAAAACACAATTTCCATATATTTAACCGTTCTATCCCGTCTTCTATTTTAGTTAATCCACAGAGAAGCCAGTTCTTGACGAGGGTGTCATTTAACGTAATGTTAGATAAACAGCCTCGAGGAGAATGGATCAGCTCCATCGATTGGCGTTCGACTTTATCACTCAACAGAGGAAGGTCCAAAGTCAGAAATTCCATTTGTGATTTGAGTGTCAACAATATCTGTCCCAAATCCGTCTTGATCAGATCAAACCGGTGATGGTTTTGGACATTCGGATCAACATCAGGGATGGTCAGTTCTAACACCACCAGCGCCGTGTCTCGTTTGATGAGGTTCTCTAACAGTGTAAAGAAATTATCATATAGCGGTCGAGCTCGGCAGTTATCCCCCAAAACCAAAGTCTCGTTTACACATTCTCCTAAAATACTCTGAGCAGTTGTATTACCAATAGGGATATAGACTGCACATATAAAACAGATTGTAACGTAGAGCTTCATTCTGTACCATCTACAGTGTGTAACTACCAATAGTCTTACCACAAATGTTAAGGTTTCGATTAAACCTTCGCTTATATATACTGTACACTTGTACGTCTCTCTGTTGAATAGCCCAGGCTTCTAAGAATTACATATGCGTAACTTACCGGCTGCACATGTTATTTGATAAGGAGGTTCACCGTCAAGTGTAGTTATGTTGTGTGTAAATCCCGTATGCCCGCCTACCCAGGTGTAGCTAAAAGTAGGTCGGTTATTGTTGAAATCGACCGTTCTATATTGCATGACGATTTACCTGTCTGTTGCATGATGGGCCTGGTGTAAGCGGCGTTGTGAATAAGTAGACCGCGACTGACTTTGTTTCTTTTCTGCAGTTGTACGATAATGAATTAACTAATTATAATGTTTAAACAAAACACTACTTACTACTTTAATGTTATGATTTAGAGGGAAACTGCATAATGTCACACATCTTTTCTTCAAGTATTTTTAGGTTTACTAACCAGAGTTTTTTTTTCTACGTTTTTATGCATTTGATCATTATAATGGATAAGTGTTGCATATCTATAAACTCGCAGCTCTTTGGCTGTGATTACATGTAGTGTATAGGAAGTGCTTTTGGTTTACTGTTGGATCAATCCCTACCCACAACAATCTTACTGTTGATAAAATTACATGGAGCGCACGTTAAAACAAACCAATACACCTTGATGCTATTAATGAAACTGCATGAAGTCACACATGTTTTTCTCTGCTAACTACTCATCTGATAATTCGTCAATTTATTATAGATTCAAGATATAAGTTTTCGCAAGAGATATTTGGCTGAATTTTTTTCAATAATCATTGAAGAAATCAAGACATGGCTTAGTACGTAAAAAAGAAATGTATTAAATATACATCGAACTCATCGAGTGTTGGAATACCTTTGTCAGGGTTCTGTAGGGAGCTATTCAATTACGATTCCTACACGACCTTCAAGTTCACTGCAGTAATATGGAACTGAAAATAGACCATGAAGCAACGTGTTAAATATTCACTTTTAAATAGTATAAAAATAAATCAAAGTACTGAAGGTACTAAAAGGTGAAGAACGAGTTGTGGATCAAAGATATTTAAAACGAAAATCGAAGAACTGGACATATCATGTAGAATAGATTTATATCCTGGTTATAAACAATATACTATATGGTATTTCATAGGAACAAGATTGCATAAATCACTCTTTTTCAAGCATATACACATTATATCTTGTTGAATTTGATAAGATATGTCTTTGGTCAGCATCGTTGTAGGAGGTAAAATTGTGGAGAAGTTTTGATTAATCTTATCACATAATCTGTTACCAATCTACCTATGTCTCTTGTGACTGGTAGCACTTATATATAATATGATGTCCACCCAAACGGTTCTATACTGAAGCTATCAATGTCAGTTACTTCAACTTTGTATTCCAAGTGTAAAAACTCAGATTTTACACTTCAGTTGTATTAATACATAATGGAAGTAGGCTTTCATTGAAGTGATTCAATATAGGGTAAACAGAAATTAGGGATTTGATACCCATTTGTACCCTTTAAACTATCATTTGGTTCCCCCCTGTTCATTAGAGCTATAGTCCCTCCCCTTCCCTAACACTGTGACAGGTACACACGACAGCGCAATAAGGTGTATGGGCCAGCTTCAGATGTCAACGCTGGCTATAGAAGGTTAGTTTGCTATATGGGTATTCCACATAAAGGTCAGTATATATTTTGTGAGTTTGTATACATCATCCTGTTATAACTTACGATAGATGGGTAGATCCAATTTATGTTTATTTTCAATATACCTGAAGTTATATTGACTATTTAGTCTCTATTATCTATTTCCTGTGTAAAGCTGATAAAGTAATCAGCGCTTACAGAAATATGGACCCTGGAACTTAGTAATTTAATCTTATAAGTTATCAAGACAATAAACAACATTAAGGTATAGGCTAGTGTAGCGCATTGTTTATCATACTACTATGGTAACATCATGTATTCGCCACACATGTGTATTCCTCTTTTCTGAAGTTAATTTCATCATAGTGGTACCTATTCTATAAAATTATTAAAACAATTTATATATGCAAAGGCATGCCATAAACCAGTTCATATCTGAATAACGCATCGTGTAGGGGCCAGCTTCAGATGTCAGAGAAGCTGAGAAGCCATTAATCAACTCTATTTTATTTATTAGCAACATGACTAGTTAGATTGCTACAATTTGTATATGCTACATAAGTGCATACGTAATCCTGTTATAACTAGGTATAGAAAAATCATTCAAAAATATCATTTGGTTCCAACAAAACTCGAAAAAACAGAAAACTGCCCCTCCTGTTTAACCTCCCATAACTCACAAGGGACTCCGACCTGACCTTAATCATATGCCATATCATGATGTCCTAAACCAAGGGTATCTGTGAACAAAAAATAATGCTTATCGGTCAGGCCACCAGAGGGCCCAAATTGACACTCCTCCTTTGCACATACATGGTGTTTTAGAAAACATGTCCCGACCTTAAACTGTGATAACTTCTTCATACAAATCTGAATTACACGACTTAAGACAATATTGAAAGCAAACGATACCACCATTTGTTGGAATGTAATAACCATCATGATGTCATTAATGACATCACTAAAAACAAGGACATACTGGTTTTTACATTCGATAATATGACTTGCAGCATGGTGATACAAATCATTGTTTCAACGATGAAAATGAATGAGAGGTGAGTTTTTTGTAAGTCATTTATTTAAATGTTACATAGAAACAAGACATTGTTTTTCTTACATCAATATTACTGTTTTAATCTTTTTAAAATTAATACTCGTAGAATAAAGAAATCATTCCGGCTAATTACTGACTAATGTCCATGTGACATTATTCATAGAAATGAAGTCATTTCCGAAAACTTTTGTAGTTACAGGGGTATATGTAGCATAAAATTGCATGTCTGTTATTTGCACCTATAAACAACACACCAATCCAATTGTATAGATGTTTTTGTCTGAATAGTCTATACTTTATGTATGGACCTTTCTGGGTTTGGGGTTTATCAAGCATCAAAGTCGGGACATGTTTTCTGATAGTTTGCTAAACCTGCGTATATTATTAGGTTTTAAAAAAAAACATTTTAAAAAAGCCTAATAATATAGGCAGGTTTAGCGGACTAGTTTTCTGAAACACGCTGCATATCAGAAACAAAACAGTTGTAATGTAAGTGTGATTAGTTGGTTTTAATGTGATATGCCAAATAAAACACTGTGGTGGAATGGATGTGAAAATTACACGGTGGTCGGACGTCTTGTATGCCGAACTCTGGCCCTAGCTAGTGGAGTCTAGAACTACTCATATCGCCTTTACAGTAGTATGTTTAGTAGTATGTGTGCATGCTCCTGTCTAACACAAACAATTCCATCAACTCCTAGGTGGTTTTGTATTGCATTTGTTTAACTGACGTGGCATTAGCTCCGGTAGATTTGTAATTTCAACAGTTTAAATTAATATATTTCACACTGCCGTGGAATGTCAGTATTTTATGAGTATATGTTTCATAGAAATGTAGAACAATACACCGTATACATTGTATTACTAGACTCTTTTATAAATTGTCCCTTTATAAAAAAAACCACTTTAAACGAATTCTAATCGCATATATCTCAAACTTCTCACTTGCACATCAGCTCTGCTAAAGCTGTAAACAAATGGCTGTTCTCGACACGGGAATGTTTCATAAACGATTCTTGAAATGAAAGTGTCAATTAAACATAAATACAAGTCTTTATCTCCCTCAATACTTTTAATAGCATATGAATATGGCCAGGTTTGAATGGTTTATTCACTTTGTTCAACACTCTAAGGTTTAAACTTAGATGTTTACATCTTTTCTTGATGCAAATAAAACATATACAAAATCTTTGTTTGAAATCAATAAAGGAAAGGAAATTATTCTCTTGATCTAATTTCATTTATTACTCTTTAATTTTGTTCAGAATGATTATTGAAATTTTATTGTAACCCCGTCCATGTGTTGACAACCAAACACCACCATACTCAAGTCTCTGATACGTCAGTGGAGAGTTTAATCATTGGTTTTACCTGTGTATATGTGTACATATTAACATTAGAATGTGTCAGGTGAATAGTCTTATATGGCATAGCTATGGAGTGATTAATACTTAACGTATAATTACATATACAGTACCTCTTGAAAATACCAACAACATTTTGTAACATAAGAAAACGTTTAACTACATTATATTTCTATCATTATACCAACAACAGTCACCATTTTGAATATTGTATTGCATTTACAATTGGTTACAATATATACATGAAAAGTCTGTTCATATTTAAATCATAATACACATGTACAGTTTATATACTGTTGTTTGAAATGGGAAACGTAAATAAAATTTAAATGACATTTTCATTTTTGTTTCATTTGAGTAGATATAAAGTTATATTCATTGATGTACAATTGATTCTTCAACATAGACAAAGTCAGAAGTGAAAACGATGGCAGACTATAATGTAAAAATTTATTTCATGAAATCTGAACTAATAAATAATAAGCTAAAATCATTATTAAATTGGCCATTATGAAGTACTTTTGTAACATTGCAGACATAAAAAAACATATTCACTGTATTTTCCCAATACTGGGAAGCCGATCTAAATATAGAACATTACAGAAATAGGGACCAATGAAAAGGCTCGATTTAGGTATTTCACCACAACACACATACACACTATACGTATATAAATAGATCGCAGATTGTGTGTTTTGGACATCAGTATGGCAAGCTGTGAACCTAACACACGTAGACCAGGAGAACCTAGCATGGATGACAAGCATTCTAAATGTCACGACCGGCCAGGAAATACTCTCAGAACCTCTAAAAAAAGGTAGGAATATATATCATGATAAAAACCTGTAGTATTGTAACGTAAACAATTGTGGTGTTCGTATCATCATCCATTAGACTACGGGATGTCAATATTAAGTAGTAAGATGAATAAGAGTACATTGACATCGTGTTGACACCATCAGATTTGTGTACAGTGTTTTTATATATAAGTATGTTGGAATCAAAGTGTATATTGTATGTTGGTGAGTTCAAATAAAATGTAGGGGACGTAACTCTAATAAACAAAACCACACAGTGCTATTTCCTGAGTATTTGTTTCATTGAGTGGCGGTTAATATTTTTTTATTAAATTAGTAAAATACATAAATTAAAATATGCAAATACTTACAGATAATCCTAGATAAGCAAGTCCAAAAAAGCAAAATACGTTTGCTGGTAGATATTCTAATAGGTAACAAAAATAGAATGAAAATCAAAAAAATCTGATGATATGAAAATTAATTAACTACATTTATAATTGGTTATATGCATTGAGCTTTAATCAGAATTTCATCAACAAATTTCTATACAATATCTTAAAATCGGTTACTTTTCATACTGTTTATCAAACTTTTTAATTTTCATTGATTTAATAAGAATCAGTTGATTTTCACAAAGTAACCAGAAACAGTTACATTGTGGTTTTACATCTGTATTTTAATACAGTTAGTCATAATCAGTTAATTATTTCATATTTTTAATCAAAATTCATTATTTTTATGCATTTAGTCAAAATCAATTAATTATCATATACTTAATCGCAATCAGTTAATTTTTATCAGCTTAAATAATTAGCAAATTTTCATACAGTAGATTTTATGTTGTTTATTCAAAGTTAATCAGAAATGCTTTTATTCAGAATCAGTAAATTTTCACACAGGTAATAATACACATTCCCATTAACAGATACAGTCATAGATACAGACAACAGACATACAGGATCCACCTGTCTACATACGAGGGAGTCTCACCTATCTTAGAAGAGTTCGGCCTGGACATGGACCATGTCGCTTACTCCCTCAACAAGAAAGAACGATGGCTGGTGCCACAGATACTAGAAAAGGAAGTCAGCGAGGACGAAATAGGCGATTCCGTCGAATGTTCCAAAGTGTTTTGCTCTAAAAATGGTTCCACGACAAAGTCACCAATGCGAACCTTTATGTACCTGAAAACACCCTGCGAAAATAGTGACACATTTACAATTGATGTTGAGATTTCACGTCAAATAGCTAGTTTTCTAGACTGTAGCTCTAAATATCCATGTAACTCATCAAAGTCATCTAGAAAAAGTGGTCCAAGTAATTTTTCACATCGCAGACAATCACATTCTAATCAATGCGCTAAAAACCGACACCGAAAAACAAGGTCAAAGTCTTTGGAATCAGATTATTATTGCGACTTTGCTGAAGACGAAGACGATTATTTAGAGACGATTGAGGATACTTACAACCAACCCAAAGGAGTGTCCTTCGGAGACATTCTCATTAATTCTAGTAAAATGCAAGCATTAGTGAAAATTGATCAAGCTTTACGTAAGCCTTGTTATAATGATGGTCTCACAGCATCAAACATAAAACCTTCATTGCATAATATGGAGGAACAGACGAGTTATACAACTGTTCTGATCCCAAACATGGAAGTGATGGCTGAACATCTAAAAGAAGCCTTTGGTGAAGACTATACCGAATGCCGCTGCCTCCCAAGGAAGTTCCTCATTGACATCACAGACAGAGTTACCAGAAGAATATCGAAATCAAAAGATTACCAAAACAAAGATAACAGAAGAATTGATTTATCAGCTATCTTGGTATTCACCTATGACATGATTGGTAGTCTCGATCTTACGGATATTGACTCATTTAAAGTTTCCATTAACATGAAATCGACACAAAGATGTCTGAAAATGGATACTCTTCCGGAAAACAGCATAATGGGTGTTAAAGGAATTGTTCATTGCGCTTTAACTTACATTGACTCTCTCCCATATGACAGCTTTATGTGCATGAATTTACCTAAAATCAACAAAAAGTATTCCGAAAACTACCGCAATATTCTGAAACTATGCACTACAAAATCTTCCGTGCGTTGTCCAGAATTTTATACCATCAAGGACATACTAAAAGGAGCCATTTCAAAACAGCCTAATACCGTACTAAATGATGACTTTGAGTTTGTTCCACCAGATATGTGTTCTATTTGTTTCGAATCACTCACGGAAGTTTCTGCGACCGCTCTTCAATCATGTGGTCATTATTTCTGTGATCGCTGCTGGAACGACCACGTGACCAGTACACACAGTGGCATGTCGGGACAGATCACGTGCCCTCAATATAAATGTCGGTGCCCAGTAGATTATGACATTTTACTCACTATTTCAAACCTTCAAATCGTCGAGGGATTGTTTCGGCGACGTATCAGTATGGATATCGAAAAAGATCCGAATTCCCAGTGGTGTCCAAATAAAACATGCGGACGCGTTTTGACGTACGATAGAGCTGGACTGAGCACCAACGTTAGCTGTGAGTGTGGAACTGATTTCTGTTTTGAATGTTTACAACCAATACATTGGCCGTTGTCATGTCAAGATTACGAAATGTATATAGAGACTCTATCGGAACACGGTCATATAGACAAATTATTACATTTGGTAGATAAAATTCCGTATAATTTCAAAGGAAAGCGCTGTCCTGTGTGTAAAACATTCATGGAAAAGGAGGGAAAGTGTATGCAAATGCGTTGTATTTGTGGCACAATATTCTGTTGGGCTTGTCTAAAGGTTAGTGAACGTCACCGCAGGAGACCATGTCCTTGGTGGAGAAGATGGAGATTTGGTGATATGTACAAACTAAAACGTAAAGGGATCATCACTACTAGGCTAGCTCCAGACTACTACAAGCCCGCCTGGTACAAACGTGCTGTTGAAGTTCGTACTTTACATAATCTTTACAACGTCAAGCGAATGTCGTCTGCTGTCAGATTCATGTGTAGGACATTACAAAGATCGTATAAATACCGATCGGACACTGACATATGTCCTGAACTGGAGGACTTTGAGGTACCCGAATCACGCTGTTACGTCTCTACAATGGATAAAATCCACCCATTCCTAACAAGTATGGTCAGCCAGTATCTAGAGTTATCTCCCGTTTGTGAATACACATTCGTATTCTTGGAGAAATGCTACGATAATTGTCTGTCACAACTCCTAGATCGCCTCTACCATCTGATTAAAGAGATTCATTCCATCTTCATCTCTTCACACAATCTAGATCTGAAATCGTGTATTTCGCGCCTTTTCTATTTACGCGCTGAAAGTGAAAAAGTATTCGACAGGTTACGTTCTGTTGTGGAATCAGTCAGTATGGGTATTGGAAGGCTATCCTCTTAATAAAGCGACCACAGAAACATTTTACATTTTTTTGTGATTTTTTTTACAACTGTAATACAAATCTAATTAATGATGCCCCATCGCTGACAAATAGTTTTTATTCTTAATAAAAACATGAGCAGACGAATAAGTATTTTTCGTCAGTAACAAAAGTTACTTTACACCATTACCAACATTGAAAAGTTTGAGCTTCTTATTTCACTTCAAGATAACAATATCAAAAATGATTAATTGCATCCCGAAAAAATTACATGACGCTATGTCCTTTACGAAATGAAGTACTGATTGCGCGTGCACCAAAGATAAAATAAATCATTTGATATTATTTTTTGTGTTAATTAGACATATATATATATATACATGATTAAACACCAATTATTGTTCAAATGATGAGTATCATTTATGCTCTGTTGGCGGTGGAGCATCTTTAAGTTATAGGATGAAGAGATGCATTATAAATATGCGTAAACCTCATATTCAACAAACCGAAAATTCTATTCGATATTCATGTAATACATGTATGTCATGTGATTGAACGAAAGGGAATTAATAATTAGGTGGGTTTTTTTAATTTCGTTAATATCAATTAACTTACAAATTAAATGGTGGCAGAGGAATACATATATTTAAATAAATAACCTTTTCGCATAAAAACAGGCTTTCACTGAAAACAAACAAACGACGTTTTCTAAAACAGCAGATAAGTTTACAATCAACTTGTAATTTGCTGAGAGAACATAGAATAATTAAAGGTAATACCAATCAATCAACCATAACGTCAGAACATCTATTTCTCCCATACTTGACGTCCCGTGGTTGCTAGGGAAAAGATACCTCTGTCTTTTACTACACAGCGACGTTCATGTCGACTGAATTTTTACCATTTGTCGTTAAAGTATGGGAGGGAAAGAATCTTACATGGGCCAGTCAGATGGACAGGTATATCTCACACCTCGGGAAAGATTTTGATCATCAACCCTCAGCAAACGAAAATCTTTCACTCGGGTTGAGATATCCCTGTCCACATGACAGGCCCATGTAAGATTCTATTAATCCATGGCCTAATAAAAAGTTACATTTCCTATGTAAACCTTTGTTACAATGAAGGTTCGTTTAGTTGTTGTGGTATAGTGATAGTACATTACCACGCGGTAGCTAGGGCGACGCCGGGAAATATAAGACGACCCGTGTTATTATCATCTTAATTATCATCTTTACTTTCCTCCACAATGAAGGGTACGTGTTAATAATAATATATATGATAGTAACATGAAACGGTATATCCAAATTACAGAAAGAGAGAGAGAGAAAGAAAAAAATAACACAACATAATAATTATACATCTGATAAAAAAAGGGAGAGAAGACACTTTGTTCCTGGTTACTTCTATATCAAAATCATTTTATTTATTTATTTTAAGTTGTTATTGAAGTGAAGATGAGTAGTAAGCTAATACCTCTTGAAATTTATGAAAATTATCAGTTTACAGTTACATTTTAAAATCTGACAAGGTATAAGTACCGTTAAAACAGTGAAGGATGCAATAATGGGACTGTAATCATCGGAAATTCGTTATGTGAACTTAGAAGTACAAATGGTTTAATTACTATTGTTATGTAGTCCCGATTTGAATTTCACTGGGTAATAAAAAAAATAGTTTGATTTATTTATTGATTCGTGGAAATTTCGGTAGGATTGTACCATGTAAATAATCTAATATGACTTATTTTTTACTGATTTATTTATTAATTATTTAAATATTATTTAAATATGGTATATTGATTGTTGAGGTTATTTATTACACAACACATAGATCAATTGATGAGTATCACACATTAAAACTGACAATGCATGTCGACGACAGTGATTTTGTTTCTGTTCCTTGAACACAACATAACGAAGTAACGGGTAAAATTTATACATACTAACACTGAAATACACTTTGCAGTGTACTTTACACATTACAGTGTACTTTACACATTACAGTGTACTTTACACATTACAGTGTACTATACACATTACAGTGTACTTTACACATTATAGTGTACTTTACACATTACAGTGTACTTTACACTTTGCAGTGTACTTTACACATTAAAGTGTACTTTACACATTACAGTGTACTTTACACATTATAGTATACTTTACACATTACAGTGTACTTTACACTTTGCAGTGTACTTTACACATTAAAGTGTACTTTACACATTAAAGTGTACTTTACACATTACAGTGTACTTTACACATTACAGTGTACTTTACACATTACTGCGTACTTAACACATTACAGCGTACTTTCACATTCATATTTCTATTAAAGTAGCTATGATATATTTATTTATAGCCCTTATATAACTACTGGTATAATATAGGTTGATTAATGCTATACATCATGTTGTCTGTGTCTTTATACAATGGATTCTCGTGAAGTCATGACGACAAAAATGTTGTTTTCTTGGTAAAAATTGAAAGCTAAACACACAAACCAGGCTCGTAGTATTGTAAATAACACAAACAGGATCGATCTGATTTCTTCATAACGGAAAGTAATCAGAATGGTGGGATATCTGTAATAGAAATACAGATGTACCATTTCGCATGTGGGTAGGAAAGATAGGGATATTTTGCCCTATTTTTACCTTAAATAACAAAATGTTGTAAACACCCTCGGTAAGCTCGGGTTGAATGATTATAAAATTGTATACGATTTTGATGCAACAGATAGTAGCGGCGAGGAGATCAAGATCCTCATCACTCTTTTAGTCAGATTACATTAAAGAACGCTTGATTCAAATTGAAGCATTTGGATTAAAGCTAACGACTAAGTATGTATGTATTATTTAGGCGATGTCTGTCGACATTGTGGATCTAAAATGAGAGAGACGCTTCTGAATATCACAATAGGAGCTTATCTTATCTCAAATGTTATCATTATTGTTTTATCCAATCAACTAAATTTAATAACAAAAATTGATAAAAACGATTATTTGAAACAGATTTGATGACGAATTCTATTTAGAAATATTTAAACCTTATACCTCACAAATTAGCTCTGTTAAAGCTGACAATGCAAATCCAAAGACAAATGATTCATAAGCTATTCTTGAAACGAAATGTAGGAAGAAGAAACGTAATGGAGGGGGAAAGGTCCTCAAGATTTTGTAAATATCCTCGCACCCCACAGGAGGAGGCTAATTCAACACACAACCATATATACTTTATATACTTTTTCATATATCATTACATACAAAAAAATGTTAAGATTTAGAATGGCTTAGATGAGTTTTATGATGCATTTTGATGAATGTACGAACGCCGAGGGCGCAAGATATGGGTTGTTTGATGGGGTTCGGAGGTCTCCCAGGGAAAAATATTACGATTTAGAATGTCTGAAATAGTTTTACAATGTATCTTGTTGATTTTAAAGCTTTCTTCACATGGTGATTTTTCGATTTAAAGTTAACTGCATTTAGAAATGATACTTTTGAACGTGTCATATCATTATGCAACACTGGTCGATCTCAACATACCGGCTTCACATCATCGGCACATTTTTGTGTAACTCAAAATAATAATGAATTAATTGTCTTGCTAATACATATAAACAAATTAATCTTTTAAGAGACATTTTTTAAATAGAAGAATCCGTTGATGGACTTTTTAGTCTAGTTCATGTTCCTACGTCCCTGTGAAAGTGTACTTTTTATAATCTCGATTACATACTTTTTAAATTGTATTATCAGCTTTAAGATTAGATATTGTTCAATAGTATCCCATAACATTCATATACACAAAGTACTTAAAGGACAAATTAATGTTTTGTCTTATACATTTGATATATCGCTGTCTATACCTTTCATTGTGTGATATTCTCAGGCTATTTTCATTTCTACAGGAATAATGACAATGTCCGTTTAATAATTGTGTGAGTGTGTGTTGTGTGTATTTATATGTATACTATGTGCCGAGGAACTAGACTGATACACAACTGTCAAACTCTATATATAGAACATTACAACGGAACGAACCAATGAAATCGTGTTGTAACGGTATTTCACAATCACATGTAAGCATAGAGTATACGGGTTATAAATACGCCGGGTGGTATTGTGACGTTTCTAAATGGGTTCGTCACTTATAGTGAATGATCTTGGTTAGTGACTAGTCTACAGAAGCAAATATATACAGATATGACTACTATTTGGTAGCGTAAAACATTGCATAAATTCCGAGCGATTAACAATATCATATATAAGTATATATACAGTGGTCTGCCTGACCATCGACACCTGGTCTTAAAGATTGGGTATACAACAAACAATCTATATTCACCGACTATATCCTATAGTCGTCAACCACCCCGTGGTCACTGACCGTGTCACTGACTACCGTGTAGTCGTTAACCACCCTGTGGTTACTGGCCTAGTCGCCGACTATCGCTAGCCGATGACTCTCGACAACAGTGTTGTCGCTGACTACCTTGTAGTCGCTGACTACCTATGTAGTCGCTAACCACCTTGTGGTTATATGCCTATAGTCACTGTCCTGTGACTCCCGACAACTACGTTGTCGCCGACTACCTTGTAGTCGCTAACCACCTTGTGGTTATATAGTATAGTCACTGTCCTGTGACTCCCGACAACTACGTTGTCGCCGACTACCTTGTAGTCGCTGACTACCTATGTAGTCGCTAACCACGCTGTGGTTGTTACTACCGACTATACTATGTATGCGTAGTCATTGACCTATCACAGGTCACGAGCCGCTGCCAAACACTCTATCAAGGGGAATACTGTTATAGCATATACCTGATATTCTCCGATCTTCTCAGCTTGAGTGTTGATTTCAGACTCACATTCGTCTGCGAGCGCGGGCTTTTATACCCTCGGATTTTGTCAATCCGGGTCTCGCAAACGCTTTACTCGCTAGCGTAAACTTGACTAGCCAAGCGTGTAATACACCGAGACAACAAACAGGAAACCCGGACGTACACATGTTGTAAACAAATATGCGGCGATGCCTGATCGGTATGTGTTAATTATTATTCATTACAGTATTGTACCATCAGACCCGTTCTCACCTGGGTGTACGCTTCGTCCCTAAACCTACCATGGTTAACAAGAATTCTAAACGTAGTGTCCACTCAGGAAACACTCTCAGAGCTTCTAATACAAGGTACGTTGCCTAGATATATATTTCCGGATATTTTCCCTCTATTTATCTTATAATAGTGCAACTGTTAAATCTCGTAGCTGTATAATATACACAGAATGTATATGCTATTTTTACTATATACTTCCGTGGTTTGTTTACAAAACGAGATATTAATAAACCCGCAGACTGAACATTTGATTATCTAGGTTTCCTATTTTATTACTGACGCTTGTGATATTAGGATACTAGAACCTTTAATTATCTAGATTTCCTATTTTATAACTGACGCTTGTGATATTAGGATACTAGAACCTTTGATTATCTAGATTTCCTATTTCATTACTGACGCTTGTGATATCAGGATACTAGTAATCGTATAATTTTGATAAAGTATTTGTGTGCGTATTTATAAGTTTATCACTTGTATGCCGTCATATAGATTCTTAATTGTATTTCTGGCTTGCCTTTTGTATACAATATTTCGTTGAAAATTACTTTTTATTATAAGAAGTAGATTTTTACACAAATAATTGCTTATGTTTTTCATGATATAAAAAGGTCAACAGAATAAGAAAACAATAGACTTGAACACTGGTTAACAGTCAAACAATAGACTTGAACACTGGTTAACAGTCAAACAATAGACTTGAACAATGGTTAACAGTCAAACAATATATGCATTATTATATGAATACCTTACAGAAGTTCTAAAATGGCTTAAAATAGGTATCCTTCAGCATTTCGTCAATTTCGTAAATTAAAAAAAAACCCATGTGACTGGTAGTTTGGATTTCGCAAAGAATAAGTAAACTAACTGTGTATGTTTTTCCATTACCAGGGACAGTAAACTGTACCGACAGCAGTCCTACCTGATCCGTCAGTCCAAGAAAGACAGTACCATTACACCTCTGGACGAGCTCGGCCTGGACAGGGACCATGTCGCTTACTCCCTCAACAAGAAAGGACGATGGCTGGTGCCACAGATCCTAAAACATGAAGTTATTCATGGAGAAGAAGATGTAAAAGTCGACATTGTTGAATCACATAAATTGAAAAGACGAAATAACTGCACAGGATTTTATTCCAATAATGGTTTCCCGAGAAAAATTTTACCAAAGAAAACGTACTTCGATATCAGCAGTGTTGATAGAAAGCCCTTTGGTCCGGAAGTAACTGTTGATATAGTAACGCCATGTCCACGAACAAGTTCACTTGCTCACAATCCTAAATATCTCGACTACTCGCCTACACCTATAGGGAGGAGTGACACAGACGCCGCTACCGTTGAAATGTCCAACCCTCCTAATCGCAGAAAACACGTCCACAGAAAGAAGACGTCCATGAAAAACATAATAGATGAATATCTCGACATTGATTTTACCGAGGACGAATATTATGACCCACTATTTGAGGACATGTACAGGAGACCAAATGACATATACCTTGGTGACGTACTGGTTCATTCCAATGACATGCAGGAACTTCTCTTCAGAGAACTTGCCGGATCTGGACCTTCAGACGCTTTTGAAACAACAGACAGTCAATCATCCTCTGTAACTGAAATGCGATTTGAGGAGGAAGAGACGAGTCACACAACTGTCCTGATCCCAAACACAGAAGTGGTGGCTGACCATCTTAAAGAAGCCTTTGGTGAAGACTATATCGAATGCCGCTGTCTTCCAAGGAAGTTCATCATTGATATCACAGACAGAGTTACAAGAACCATTTCGAAATCGAAAGCTTTTCACACAAGGGATATCAAGCCAATTGGCCTGTCATCTGTCTTAGTGTTTGCCTATGATATGATCGGTAATCTCAGTAATACTGATGTTGACTCGTTTAAGGTCTCCATCAACATGAAAACCATACAAAGTTGTCTCATTATTGACAATATTCCAGAAAACAGTGTAATGGGTGTTGAAGGGATAGTTCAGCGTGCTGTATCGTATATAGCATCCCTCCCATTTGACAGTTTCATCTCTCGAATTTCTTCCAAAGTTTCCAAATGCGGACCATCAAACAGCAGCCATAATACTCTGAAATTGTGCACGACAACAGCAGCCGTGTTCGCCCCTGAAAGTATCACCATCAAAGACATACTACAAAAAATCCGTACAAAACTCTCTGATCATGAAATCGAAGGAAATGCTGAGTTTGAGTTTGTCCCGCCCGGGACGTGTTCCATTTGTTTCGCATCACTCGTCGAAGTTTCTGCAACCGCTCTTCAATCATGTGGTCATTATTTCTGTGATCGCTGCTGGAACGACCACGTGACAAGTGCAGGTAGTGGAAGATCTGGACATATCACGTGCCCGGAATACAATTGTGGGTGCCCTGTAGATTATGACGTTTTACTCACTTTTTCAAAGCTTCAAATCGTCGAGGGTTTGTTCCGCCGAAGAATAAACCAGGACATAGAAAAGGATCCAAATTCCAAATGGTGTCCTAACAACACTTGTGGGCGCGTTGTTACGTATAACAGGACAGGTCTGAGTACAAATATCAGGTGCGACTGTGGAACGGAATTCTGCTATGACTGCTTGCAACCAATCCATTGGCCACTATCGTGTCGAGATCACCAAAAGTACTTAGAAAAGCTTAAAGAATATGGTCACATAGAAAAGGCCCTAAAATCTAAAGAAGTGATATCGTTTGATTTGCATGGCAAAAACTGTCCAAAATGCCATATCTTTATTGAAAAGGATGGTGGATGCTTCGAAATAGCCTGCATATGTGGGACTTTGTTCTGTTGGGGATGTCTCAAAGAGGTGCAATACCATTCCAGAACGCCTTGTTACTCCGGTAACATGGCTAGTTTAGAAGGTGACATGTACAAAACAAAAAGAAAAAGAGTTTATACAATCCTTCCTGGCCCCGATCACGACAAACCGACTTGGTACAAACGTGCGGTCGAGTCCCGTGAATTACGTAAAACCTCTAAAGTAAAGCTGATGTCGTCTGCTCTCAGATCCATATGCAGAACACTGAGGTTGTACAGTAAGGATGCAGAAGTTAGTACCGAGCTGGCGAACCTTCAGGTATCCGAGTCATATAGCTCTATTCTTGATAAAATATATCCGTTTCTCACTAGTATGATTACTCTGGTCCTAGAGTTATCTCCCGTTTGTGAATACACATCTGTATTCTTAGCGAACTCCGATGATGATAGTCTTGAACACCTCCGATATCGTCTCCAACGTCTGGTCGAAGGAATTCAATCTATTCTTCTGCATTCACACAATCTCTACTTAAAATCGTCCATCTCACGCCTGTTTTATCTGCGCCGGGAGTGTGAAGAAGTGTTCCAGACATTGGTGGAAACTGTTAATTAGATAATAACAATGACAAATATCTAATAGTCGGTGGTCAGTCATTTCGGATTACGGGATATCGGTTTTGATGTATTGCAATTATGTTTTTTAACAATTTCTGTTTTAAACATCAATGTTGACAATGTTGAGTGCAGGGAGACTGGAGGGGAAAATGTGTACGTGTGTGTATATATGTGTACATTGTATATGCAGGAATCCATCTGTAATGCATTTTATTTGATAACATAACTTACTTGAATCGAAAGAATATGCATTGTGGAAACTAAGATGACAGAAATAAATATGTAAAAATTCATTTTCATGTTCGGTTTTAGTATTTTCAGTTAAAGAAGTTAGGAAATGTCGTTTCCTATCTTGAATACTGCCTGTTATATACGAATTGGTGAACCCCTAAAAAGGTTGAAAGGCTCTGAAAGTGGCAGGAGCGTTTATTGTATCGATGACGGTATGTAGGTTGACCGAGTGGTTACGATATCTCGACACATTACCACAAGCTCTCCACCTTTGGGTCGGATAGTCGGAGTTCGAATCCCACTTGGGGTAATTACCAGGTACTGACCGCCGGTCGGTTGTTTTTTCCGGGTGCTCCGGCTTTCCTCCACCAACAAACCTGGCACGTCCTTACATGACCCCGGCTGTTAATAGGACGTTACCTTCAGACATAAACCTAAACCCAATGTAAGTTGGAAGTATAATCGTTCAATTACTGTAAACCAAAGGATTTTCGCGTGCAAAGTAATTAAGGTAATTCGTGGGCGACTACGAACCACAACATTTGATAGCTGTGAAATTGTTTTTATTTAAGTAGAAGCAAATTACTATAAATCGCAAAGATGAATTACATTGAGATGTTGTTTTGCATAAAAAAACAGGAATCATTGAAACTCGTCTCAAATAATTTTCTTGACAAGATCTTTTAATCAAAAGAATCGCAGTTAAAAACATTCGTGTTGAATTTCAAATGGTTTGCAGATGATCCCTATATATTGGCCATAGTTTCTTAGGAAGTTGGCGGACAATACATGTATATACCTGAAATTGGTAGTAGATTCGATACCACCAAAAACATTGAGCACATATTATAAAAGCAAATATTTTTTTGACTGTGATGTAAAAAAAGACATTGTCATAATTATTTTAAATAGATGTACAAATGTAGACCATTATTAGTCCTACCTTGGCCAGGTAACAGTCTGAAATATAAGTTATCATTACATGTACACATGTTTACATGTAGACTTTATACATGAAAACAAATTAAATAAACAGTCAAGTTTATGATGTGAGCCTTTAAACAAATTAGACAACTTTAAACATAATTAAGACTATGAACGTGGAAATTTACGCGAGGGGGTAATTTTTGCCAATTACGCAAAGGTCGCATGACCCCGAAAATTTCCTCCACGTGTAATATGTTGTACATGTATAAACTTTATTGTTAAAAGTATTAAAGTATACATATCACGAAAATAACAACACCGTGAAAGTTTTATGTATGACAATCGCGAAATTAAGTACTCGCGAAGAAAATATCCACATTTACAGTATCATGAAATTTAGGAGAACACATGTAAAAGCAATTCATGAAATTCTGGAAAACACAAGTAAAATGCAGGTAAAGGATAAGTGTTTTCACAACATAACTTCATTCGTGATAATTTCAAAATGTGGAAGAAAGAGGAAGGAACCCATAAACGGTATAAAACTTAATAAAAATTAATTCCCTAGCGTTACTTTAGATTGCTCCACCTTCAGAATCCGATACCTAGTACGGAAAATCATTGGTATAAAGCATGGACTGGCATTATGGCTGCCAACACATGATCGGAACAAGTCCTAATGTTGCAAGGAGTGAATGATACATTACCTCTCATTACCATACCCCTTATTTATGACACTGGCGTGCATTTTGTAATTCATAGCTGAAAACATTAGCTCTAATTGGTGTTGATATCGGTGATGAATTGTTTTTTCTTTTCAAATGTGAAAATGCCTGAATTACAGCTATTAGAGAAAACATTTTGTTCGGTAAAATTAGAACGTCAATTGAATATTTGAAATATTCAAATTATGAACAATTTTGCACTTTTTCTAAGAATGATGATGATACTGCTTACAATTGATAGTTATTTATGTTAATTTTTATGTCCATCTTGCCATGCCTATTTCCATATATGCCACAATGGAACACATTTTCTTGTTAATGAATAAAACGTCTTAAGATAGTTATGTTAATACCGCCTTTTGTCTTTAGACATGCGCACTATTATAATTAAATATGTTCAGTACGAAAGTATCAATTAGATGTGCTCTCAGGATTCTTACCAAGATTGCTGCATAAACAATATCGATCTATGTCAATTTGAAATGAGAGGACCTTTATGCAAAGTTAACTACAATTTTATAAAAAAAATATGCCACCGAGTGGTACTCTATACATGAATAGAATACCAAGTATGTCCATAAAAAAACCTTCATGTGGATCTATGATTCAATTTCCATGTATTAACGTAGACCGTCCCTTCTGTGACGCCATACGTTTGTAACGTCGCTTTCCCGATCCCGGCAAACATATTTTATTTCTCCGTACCCACACATTATAACTCGCTTCGGATATCCACAAATAGTTCGTCTGCCAGCTTTCCGAGTGTTTGCTTGACGTGTACCAATCTAAAGGTGTGATCTGTGTGCTAATCGGTAAATATAGCAATATGACCGAAGACAAGGCCTTAAAGGGCGCCGCCAGATGTTTCAGTAAGCATAAATTATGCAATATTCACACTATATCTTTGTCCCAAAACCCACATAAGAGAAGAAAGAAATTTTTATTTCCGTAACAGATATGCCGTTTTTGATCAGCTGATTATATTGGATGGTAGTTTATCACTTGAACGCTTGCGAAAAAAGCAACAGCACTGAGCTTCTGCCGGATGAAGATTACGTTCGTCGGCTCTTAAAAGAGTCGCTTGATTAATAATGAGCTGACTTCAAGCATCGCATTCACGCTGATGAGATTTTTACAGTGGGTAAAAAATGGCGGCCGCAAACTGTTTTTTTTTTTATTATTGTTTTCATGTATGCGTTACCTTAGAAGGGCTGCGCCTTTATAATGTTGAAGATTTGTGCATGAAGTAAATTCCAAGAATCATAATGGTCGCTAAACAATCACATGGAATACACGGATTGACGGGGACCCAAAACGTAAAACTTCGCATCAGTTAGGCCTAATAACTGAACATCAGAATGACCGTCATGCTCTGTACCTATGTTTTTGCAGGATAGATCTAATTCCCACAGTATATCAATGCTAAAGGAAGTTAGCGATGTTTTAAATGCAAACATTCGAGTTTTGTGCTTCGATAGATACCGGTATACTAATTTTCGTCCGGAAACGGACAAACAATATACGGAATTAAAATTGCTGGAACATATTTTCATTTTATTTTTTGTTAAAATCTTTACCTATTATTTGAAAGATGCTATAACGGAAAATAATCCATTTTAATGCAGTATCACACAGAGCAAAATATTTGTCTCAGAAAAATCTTATATATTTCCTGCTGAATTAGACTTTTTTTGAAAGTTTGAGGTCACGCCTACATGTAGCTTGCAAACTGGTTTGTTATATTTTATATAATAGATAAATAAAATCATGAAAATATGTAATTATTATGTTATTTTGTATGCTCCAATAATATAATAAATATAGAAATCTAACAAAGTTAAATTAATGGTTTTTGTGATCAGGGTATACCTAAAATCAAAATATCAAAAAATGAACGAAATACCTGAGAGGAAACTAGAAGGGACGGTCTACCTTAAATATAGTATTTGTTTTCTCTAAAACATAACATTTCTTGTTGGATATTTTTATATTATGTATGATATGAACTAGTTTTTTTCTAGTATTGGGTGTCCATGATTAACACAGTAAAATTTGGCTGAAACTTGAGTTAAAATGCTTTACAATTTACAGACTACTTCATCTCCTGACGACATTTACATTACAACATGATGGTGTGATTTACAACCGGAAACTTGAAGACTTTTTTCATTTGCAAATGTATGATGTCAACAAATATCCCTAGTACATAATAGTTATAATGGTAGAATTTCTACTAAACTACCTGGTTGATACAATGAACAGAAATAAATAAATACAGGATGACAGAAGTCTTCATTAGTAAACACATAAGCCTCCTGATAGAATATACATCCTCCTGATGTAATATACATCAGAAAATAATTGTCTTGTTTATTGATTTGTAAATACACAAATTTACTAGACTATGTTAATGAATATTTGCTCTCTTAATTTACCTCTTGGTATCTATAACCCTTTGTTCTGGTTGAATGATATTACTTGGGTATCTGCCAGACTATGACAATACCAACGGTTTATGTGTGTACCCATTGACGACAACAGTGTCATAATTTTGTGCAATATTTAAAACTACTGCACAATGTTTCAATCCAAAATCAATAGCTTGATTTAACCCTTCATTTCACTACGTTTTGAATGGCATATTATGTTCCACAAATGGACATTAAAGCTAGATGTGACATGCTGACGAATCAAGAATTTTCAATATATTACAATAACGCGTCAAAATTTTCGTCCATTCGGTGGCACATACATCTTTTAAAATAAGATTATATAAAAAACACAATATTAAGAATTATTCGATTATCAGAAAAACAAAACCTTGATATCTTTAATATGATAAAGCAAAGATATGTTAAAAACAATGACAGCATACACATTTACTATTCTGGTTATGCTTGGTATGTTATATAAAAATCTTTTTAGAGAATTATAGTTATATCTTTACAAAAGCCTACATTAACAGAGATCGATAAATCTTTCCATTTTATTTTCCTACAATAACGACAGTATGACCAGTATCCACCAACTTTAATCTAAATATAGAACCACTGGTTTTTTTTATTCAACAACATATTATAACGTTTCGCTGCCTAGACATATGTGTATAAGGATTCTTCTATATATAGAACATTACAGCGCATTTAACCAATGAAATCGCGGTACGAGGGTATTTCACCACCGAGTGTAAACACAGCACAGTGTTTATAAACACAGTGGCCGGCCGGTGTAGTACATGTAGTAGCAGAGAGCCGTCTCGCCTGCCACATAGACCTACCTGCTCTCACTTGGGTGTACGACTCGTCCCTAAACCTACCATGGTTAACAAGAATTCTAAACGTAGTGTCCACTCAGGAAACACTCTCAGAGCTTCTTATACAAGGTAGGTACCAAAGAATAATTTTATCTTAATTTTCTAACTACAAAATGAAACGATAAAGCATGTAAGAACTAACTACAGTATATTGGTACCTTTTCCGTTAGTGTCTACATCTATAATATAGCTAGAAATCACTCGCGTATATATGCTGAAGATACACAGATTCACAGTTTTGGTATAAATTCTAACTAATGATATTAACCAAACCAATAACTATATTACATTACAGAGTTTCGGTTTTTGTAGAAGAAGGTTGGTAATCCAACGTCGTTAATACATTTTGTTCTCACTTCCTTCTAAAACTGTTACAAATGGTAGTTCTATTAAAAAAGCTGCGTGTAATTATTTTATCTATGCTTCCACACTATCAAATAAATTGTCTGTACATTATCTAAGGGAGGTAATCCGAAGTTAGAAATCATTCATTAGGTATGAAAACCGAAAAACCTTTCAAATGTTCTAAAATTTACTTTCACGATTTAGATTTAAACTTAACCATGATTTAAATCAATAAATTTTCAAAACGTTTTAATTAACCCTCCGATATTTATATGCAAACCTTTGTTTTCAACTTGTGGTAGGTGTATGTCATGGTAAAAGAAAAGATGGGGCTAAAGGATCTAATAAAAATATACATAGTGACGCTGCAAAATGAAATTAAAATCCTTTACATATTTATTCAATTTATTTATTTATTTTCATTAAAAATCGTGCATATTTATTGTCCTGTAAGTTACTACAAATAACACTACTCACGAACTACTGATAGCTATAGATTACGACAGAAAGTACATGAACATTTCATAATTCACTGTATTGGATCGTTAAGTCACTCGCTCTACTATGAATACCATTATGCGTTATGGAATATGAATACCATATTGCGTTATGGAAGATGAATACCATAAGGTGTTATTGAATATGAATACCATATTGCGTTATGGAAGATTCAGTTACAAAAATTACTTACTTTACACCGTTACCACCATTGAATAGTTGAGCTTCTTATTTTACTTCAAGATAAAAATGTTAAAAGTAATTAATTGCATCCCGAAAAAATTCCGTGGCACTATGGTCTACTGAATGAAGTACTGATTGTGCATGTACCAAAAGCAAAATATTTTTGTGCATGTATTTTTGTGTTAATTAGACATGTATATACAACTAAACATTAGTTGTTGTTCAAATGACAGGTATCGTTTATGCTCTGTCGACGGTGGAACATCTTTAAACATGAAAATGTTGAAGTTGTGAAAAAATCTGGGAAACAACTTGGTGCGACAACCCTTAAAACACCATGTATTTTAAAACAAGAAGAAAAGTCTGAATGGAGTCTTTTTGACAGATATGTTCCTTAATTCAATTGAAAAAAACTATTTCGGTAGCGTCACGTTTAACAAATCTGTAAAAAGTAGGATGGAGTATAAGTGAAGGGTAAAATTTATATCTTAATTACCTTTAGTATTATTATTTTTATCGTCAGGGACAGTAAGCTATACCGACGCCAGTCCTACCTGATCCGTCAGTCCAAGAAAGACAGTACCATTACACCTCTGGACGAGCTCGGCCTGGACAGGGACCATGTTGCTTACTCCCTCAACAAGAAAGGACGATGGCTGGTGCCACAGATCCTAAAACATGAAGTTATTCTTGGAGAAGAAGATGTAAAAGTCGACATTGTTGAATCACATAAATTGAAACGAAAAAATAAATGCACGGGGTTTTATTCCAATGACGGTTTCCCGAGAAAGGTTTTACCAAAGAAAACTTATTTCAACGCAAGCAGCGTCAATAGCCAGACCGTTGACCCGAAGGTTACCGTTGATATAGTAACGCCATGTCCGAGAACAAGTTCACTTGCTCACAATCCTAAATATCTCGACTACTCGCCTACACCTGTAGGGAAAAATGACACAGACGCCGCTACCCATGAAGAGTCCAACCCTCCCAATAGCAGAAAAAACGTCCGCAGAAAGAAGACGTTCATGAACAACACAATAGATGAATATCTCGACATTGATTTTTCCGAGGACGAAGATGATGATCCATCATACGAGGACATGAACAGGAGACCAAATGACATATACCTTGGTGACGTGCTGGTTCATTCCAATGACATGCAGGAACTTCTCTTCAGAGAACTTGCCGGATCTGGACCTTCCGATGCCTTTGGAATAACAGAGAGTCAATCATCTTTTGTAAATGAAGTGCGATTTGAGGAGGAAGAGACGAGTCACACCACTGTCCTGATCCCAAACACAGAAGTGGTGGCTGACCATCTTAAAGAAGCTTTTGGTGAAGACTATACCGAGTGCCGCTGCCTCCCCCGGAAGTTCCTCATAGACATTACAGACAGAGTTACCAGAACCATCTCGAAATCAAAAGCTTTCCAAAACAGAGATAACAGACGAATTGATTTATCAGCTATATTGGTATTTACCTACAATATGATCGGTAGTCTCGATCTTACGGATATTGACTCGTTTAAGGTTTCCATTAACATGAAAACCACACAAAGATGTCTCAAAATGGACGCTTTTCCGGAAAACAGTGTTATGATGGTTGAAGGAATCGTTCAATGTGCTGTGTCATACATAGCATCCCTCTCACACGACAGTTTCATCTCTCGAAATTCAGCAAAGACCCAGGCTAATCCGACCAATAACAACCGTAACATCCTAAAATTGTGCACAACAGAAGCTACCGTATTCGCTCCTGCAAACATCACCATTAAGGACAAACTGACAGAAAACCGTTCAAAACGGTATGAATCAGACGGAGCAATGAACTTGAGTTTCCCCGATACCTGTCCGATCTGTTTCGACTCCGTCCAAGAAGGTGCGGCCACTGCCCTACAAACATGTGGTCATTGGTTTTGTGATCGTTGCTGGAACGACCACGTGACCAGTTCTGGCAGTGTACGGTCCGGACAGATTACATGCCCGCAATACAAATGTCAGTGCCCAGTAGATTATGACATTTTACTCACAATTGCAAACCTTCAAATCGTCGAGGGATTGTTTCGGCGACATATTAACATGGATATTGAAAAAGATCCAAATTCCCAGTGGTGTCCAAATAAAACATGTGGACGCGTTGTGACGTACGATAGAGCTGGACTGAGTACCAACGTTAGCTGTGAGTGTGGAACTGTTTTCTGTTTTAGATGTTTACAACCAGTACATTGGCCGCTCTCTTGCAGAGACTATGAAAAATACAGAGAGAAACTAGTAAAATACGGTCATGTAGATAAAGCATTAAAATCTGAAGAAGTGTTTACGTTTAACGTCCAAGGCAAGCGCTGTCCTGTTTGTAACATCTTCATGGAGAAGAATGGTGGATGTTTCACCATTACTTGTATATGTGGTGCGCTATTCTGCTGGGGATGCCGCATAGAAATCAGAAATCATCCCCCACAGCCTTGTTACAAAGGGGATATGTATAGTGTAAGTGGCGATAGGTACAACACCAGAAAAAGGCGGATTATAGCCACCATCCATGGCCCTGACTACGATAAACCCACCTGGTACAAACGTGCTGTCGAAGTTCGTGCTTTACGTAACCCTTCTAAAGTGAAGCTGCTTGTATCTTCTGTAAGGTCCATGTGTAAAACAGCACTACGACTATATAAACACCGTCCTGATACCGACATCGCTGCCGACCTGGAGAACTTTGAAGTACCCGAGTTACACAGCCCCGTCTCTTTACAGGATAAAATCCACTCATTCCTTACAAGTATGGTCACTCTTTATGTAGAGTTATCTCCCGTTTGTGAATACATATCCGTTATTTTAGAGAAATGCCATGACCAAAGCCTGGTCCAGCTCAGGGATCGTCTTCAGAGTCTGATTGAGGAAATGTTCTCCATATTCATCGCTGCACATTCCTCTCACATTTTAGACCTAAAATCATCAATCTCGCGTCTTTTTCAGCTGCGACTTGAATGTGACAAAGTATTCGAGATGGTGGTGACTGCTTTGGAGTAAAAGAACGCCGTTAAACATTCTTCAAACCTACTCAGCTCATATCTGATATAAATTCTAAATCTAATGATAGTGATGATGAAGGAAATTTACAAGACAATAATTAAAACACCAGACCCAGTTGTTCAAAAAGTGATTAGGCTAAACCCAGTATAACGACAATTTACAAATCAAGATTAAATGATTTCAGTTGATACGAATATATAATCACAAATATTGCAGCAAATGAAAATAAAAATTTCACTAATCAATATGATTAAGCTAATCATCCTTTGAACAATAGGTTAATGTCTTGATTCGTTTAAGTTGCAAAGAGTAATTGATTTTGTAATTGAGTAACTTTTTCAATAAGAAAATGTGAACATCGAATGTCTTATTCCTTCATTTAAAGCACATTTCTGGGAATAATAATAATAATAAAAAAATAAAATATGCAAAATTGAGTGTCATTTTGTATTTTTTTATTTTTCAAATTTTGTAACACATTTGACATGACACACAAAGATACTTTCATTCTTCACATACACACACACACACACATTATACTATCTAACATACACAGAGAGAGAAGAAAAACGAAAACAACAGAAAATATAAATTGATGGATATTAAAAAATGTGTACATCTATGATTACTATATTGTGAATATTTCAGGATAAGGAGTACGAATATAAAGTTTTCCAGTCTTTTTGCTCTTTCTCCTTGGCTTAGACTGGCCACCAGACCCTAAGTTGCTGATAAGACTTTCTCAGCAGAGTTTTTTTTACTAGATTATCTCCCCCTAGTTTAAAACTAGAATCAGGCATGTAGTAAAAACAAAATATTCAAGCCAAATTGTAATGATTTTTTAAAATATTTTTAAGATGTGCATTAAACAGAAAAGTGTTTGTTGGTAAGATGTGGTGATTTATTCTGGACTGTTATATATGTACCACTGTAACTATGTGTTCTTCGTAAAATGGAATGGAATTTTGTAAATTTGAGACCAAGTTGCATCATCAAGATCAAAGTCTTTGTTCCACTTCACTTTACCAGAAGGCACAGCTTCACTATGGATTAAAATATAAAAAAAAAAAAAATCTTTAGTCCATTTTCTTTCCTTCAGAAAAAAAATCAACGTTATTGATACAATTGGATGCTGAAGTTTTGATTGAGGAATTACAGCCGATGATAACTTTTTAACAGCCGATATGATACTATGATAATGAAGAAATTTGGTACATTTGTATTAACATTGTACCTGTGAAGAAACTTATTGCAAGTGTAAAACCTCTTTGTACCGTCTCTTAATAGATCATTAGTTGTAATTACATTTTTTTTCAAAAGATTTTTTACATTAATGAACTTCTTATCAACAGTTATATTTTTATTAAACCAAATATGGGTTTTTAGAATAGATACCTCTTTAGCGGTCTTCTTATCATTCATCTTGATCAGTGTATTCCATGCTTTATAAACATCAATCCAAAATTTATTGGACATTTTTTCTGGCAAATTTGTAAATATTCATTCCCACCATGAACTCAAATATCTACATTAACCAAACTCTTAAAAATAATTTGCCATTTAGCAAAATTAAGTGTCATGTATTCTATTGAATAATGTTTTTAATGGTCGAACCACTTAAAAAAGAAAGGCCCAGCATTTCATCCTTAACAAACCAGGTTCAAAAAGCATATTTCATTAGCTTAAAGACCAAATTGTTTCCTAGCATTTAATGTTTTAACTATATTTGATGGCTTAATCAAATTAATGAAACAATTTTTGATCAATGTTTGATACTTAATCGCTAAAGGCGGATTAATGTAAAATTTAATAAGTCTGTCAAGTGAACATGGTGTAAAATTTTGACAGATCAGGAAGAGACTTGCCAAACGTTGGCCAGCCGAAATCCTAAACAAGAGTCGAGATATCCTGGTTTACTTGACATATCATGGAAGATTATCTTTCTCCAATACTAACAAATAATGTTTTTGGTAAAATTGTCCATTAGATCATCACCAAAGGAACGCCGTTATACGTCAAGATTAATAACTTGATGAAAAGGTAGTGATGACGTCATTGTCCAGCGCGTTCGAGTTGTCCAACACTACCTTTGTCAGATATAGAAGTCACGTCTCTTTCCTAGCAACCACAACATAATCCTGCGAAGTATGGGAGAAACCGATTGCTTTATCGACAAAAAGAATACAGTATAACACAGTAATAACGAACCTCAGAGGACCAACTAAATCACTATGTATATAAACATGAATTTGTTGTAAGCGAGTTCGTGATAAATGTGTTTTATTGAATCGACTTTGACAATAGCGGTCACTATGGTGAAAAATCCAAAATGGTGGAGCTTATAAGGAAGCTTTGAAACTACTATACTAAATGCTTTTCCCGCCCTTATTTTTTCCCTTTCAACATCTTTAGATTATGAAAATTGAAATCACTTGACATTCTGTTGAATACAACCTTCATATTTGTTGTTAAAACCATTATAAAACATTGTCTGCATGTTTTACTGTAATTGCAATTAAATATAAAAAGATGATGATAAAAACAATATTGATTAATAAACGAAATCATTGCAACTGGGTGTACTTGTGGTACACGGTGTCGCCGGCGCGCGAGTATGCTGCGCGTGCTGTGAGAGATTGTGAGTGCCAAGTCAGAGTGTTAGGGACTCATGCGCGAAAGTCTATCCATCCGTACACGTACCCTTTTGCAGTCACTCTGCGCCATACCAAATAACAACCCAGAGCACCTGCTTACCTGGTAAGTGTCCTACATATAAATGAAACCTATATTCATGTCCGTATATATATTCCGTATTATTTTCATGAAGCATTCTGAATAATTATTTCGCTTGCATGAAACGTGTACATATATATATTATTTGCAGTCTCCTTCCTAGCGTCCAATATTAAATTGTTACACAGAACCTTGAGACGTTGAGACGGCTACACATTATTACAAAATAAAGAATATAATCTATTTTCCTCAGCATTTTTTTTTATTTGTGTGGAAGGCTTACGACTCGTGTCTGTGTCGATATTTTACATTGCCTTCTCTTCGCATATTTGTATACAAATGCAGTACCAAACCTAAGATTTCTAAAATATCTTTTACCTGAGGTTCAGTCTAGCCAAGGTATGGTTGCTGATATCGTCCCCGCCAAGCGACAGTGCGACAATGTGACAGTGCGCCGCGGTGGCCGAGTGGTTAAGATGTCCCGACATATTACCACAAGCCCTCCACCTCTGGGATGCGGGTTCGAATCCCATGTGGGGCAGTTGCCAGGTACTGACCGCTGGCTGGTGGTTTTTCTCCGGGTACTCCGGCTTTCCTCCACCAACAAACCTGGCACGTCCTTACATGACCCTGGCTGTTAATAGGACGTAAAACTAAACAAACCAAAGCCAATGAAAGCGACAGTGCAACAAGTACGCCATGTGACAGTGTGACAATGCGCCAAGCTTGTCGCATTTTCGTATTGTCGCATTAACGCATTGCTGCACTATCGCATTGTCGCACTGTCGCATGGCGAAGTCGCCAATGTAACAGTGCGACATGGCGGATATCAGCCACCATAATTTTCAATTCACAAAGTGTTGAGTTTTATGTGAAGTATTCATAAAGGCACTTTTAGTTATACATGTTTCTAATTTCAATTCAGTTTCACCTGGACATATTTCACAGCAAACTATTCATTTGTGGTGTAGGCTTACGACACGTGTCTCTGTCAGTACATTACCTTGTATGGTAGCTGATATCGGCCATGTAGCCAAACGACAATGTAACAATGCAACAGTGTGCCATGCGACAGCTCGACAATGCGCCAAAGATAAGCTAGACTAATCAGAAACGTGATACGTGTAATGCACTTATTAGGCAGCCCATTGCTATAGTTTACATGTCTATTGTCATAAAGTTTAGATATGTGAGGTGGGTTGCTCTCTGTTACCGGCGAGGTTGATAAATTAAGATAAATAATACACTGTTAACTACGATAGTAATGAATTATCTATTTGAGCGTAATTCCTTTTTCCACAAACCTTTCGGAATATAAAGTTAGCCTGATCACAGGGGGCCAACTCAATGAAAATGGATGTTGTCATACATTTTTTGTATTTGGAGGATGGATTGATGAGTATATATGACAGTCATGTGATTTCTTTTTAAAAATACGAGATTTGAAAAATTATTAAAAAATCGAGATATTTACTATAAAACAGAGATTAATTTTTCAAATCTCGTATTTAAAAAAAAATCACATGACTGTCATATATACTCATCAGTCCATGCTCCAAATTTGCATTGAGTTGGCCCCCTGTGAGCCTGATTAGCATCTGTGGTAGGACAAAGGGAAGTAACTCTAAAATGTATAATACCTCAAGCTGATCTGTATGTGTTTCTCAATGAGGCCGATTTCGATTATACGGTTTGACAGGTTAACCTAGTTGTTCGTTTATGTATTAAAGGCAGATCTTGTTATTTTATATTATTTTCAGACGAGCTTTGATAAAGTCTTCACAAGCCTGTATATAAAACTGCAGGTCTGTCAGAATTTACGTAAAATAACGACTTTAACAAACAGTCGAACCTGTTGTTCTGAATAAACGAAAACGGCCTTAGTCATACATAGATATATGTATCAAAAAGACAATAATTCCCGAAACTTCTGTTCACATTTTATTTTTGTATATTTGACATGAGTGCTGATAACACTCGTAAGACACGTATACATAATGAATAATGAAAATAAATTAAATCTAAAGACGAGACACATTTTCGATCATCGTTCTTAGACTAGTTACAATTTTCTTATTGTTCATGTCTACCTTCATTTATCCAGACGAAATATGATAAGAAAATAACAGCTTACTTTTTAGTTTACAAGCACAAGTATATTCATAAATTCCAAAAACTTAAATATATAACACATAATATTTTATTTACATGAGGTTGTATTCATAATTTGACGCTCGTTACTTATAAAATAACATATAGGTCTTCTATAACATATATATACATATATTTCTCTAGAGTTATATCAACGTCATATAATGTTCTCTCGGGTTAACAAGCAGTCGGAACATTATTGAGAAAAATTATTTCAAAAGTCTGACAAGATTATCTGACGCCTTCTTGCATTGAAATCGAAGTTTCCAAAGCTGAGAAATATTGTCTTTCCTGTTCCGGTTGTCTGAAGACCTAAATACGTGTAATATTTCGCCACCAATAAATGCCAGGCGGTCCGTGGTTGTTTCAACAGCCTGTCTGGACGATTTACTGAGCTGATACCCAGGCGTGTCTAGGAGCACTGTCGTCAGCTCACATATGTGACTGATTTCCATGTAAACGCCTACCATGCTCTTCAGAAACGGCTTAATCTTGTCTATCACTGGTACGTCAACAGCCAGGTTGGGAGCTGTGAAATCTGTTAACTCCTCTCCTACACTGTTACCATGACGACGATGAAGCATTTTCAGTGACGTTGTCATTTTGTGAATAGCAGGCAACATAATCCTGGAATGTTCCAGACCACGAAGCTCTCGATACTCCAAGGCCTTTTTGTATCCTTTACTTTTATCAGCGCTGTTTTCAACTTCACGCAAAACCCTCTTTGTAGTTTTGTATAAATCTCCGTTCTTGTTTTTGTTTGGCCTGCAGTATGCCGTGTAGATATGATTATTGGAAAAGGCTTTTCCACAGCCCCAGCAGAAGTTGCATCCACATATACATGTCATGAAGAAGCAGCCGCCATTCTTCTCCATGAATTGCTTGCATTTTGGACACTCTTTTCCTTGTGCAAAACGGATATAATTTTCACTCGGCTCCACTTCCTCTCCATTGTTTTTAAGCGTGTTTGAATAGAACGCAAAATGATCACAAGCCAGAGGCCAGTGTGCAGGTTTCAAACAGTCAAAACAAATGTTTGTTCCACATGAACATGCGACACTTGCTTGTTTCCCAACAGCATTTTCCTTACATTCTATTGCACGACCACAGTGCTTGTTTGGACACCATTTAGTATTCGCTTTGAGTTCGACTTCCATAGTCAATCTCCGCTGGAAAACCTTCTGAACGATTCGTATGTTTGAAGTTGTGAGCAAGATGTCATAATCAATAGTACTCTGGCACTTGAACTCCGGACATGTAATGCGCCCTGATCCACTGTTCGCTACTGATAGTAGATGGTCAGTCCAGCATCTGTCACAGAACCAATGTCCACACGTCTGTAAAGCAGTGGCAGCATTCTCGGCAATGGCTTCACAGCAGATGGAACATATTTCTGGCGGTAGCGACTCAAACTCCAGGGTTATAAGTAAGTCCGCATTGTCTATGTCTTTGTCTTTATTCTGAAGGATGTTTTTGACGGTTGCACGATGGTTTATGGCGTCGTGGGACATACATGGTGTTCCCCTACTCTCTGCTAGAATCTCAAATGGTGTGCGGGCTTGTCTGGAGTATGGCAGAATTGAATCTCTGTGAACGAGTTCATCCATGGGAATAGTTTCTATGTAAGCTACAGTTCGGTTGACAATGTCTTGTACACCACAGATGGAGCCATCAGAGAAGGTGTTAATTCTGGTGGACATCTTCTTTGTTTTCATGTTCAGGAAAATTTTAAACATATCAGCATCATTGTTGTCCAAACTGCCGAACATGTCGTAGACAAATACCAGTGCTGATGCGAGGTCAGTGCTCATGATGTTCATGTCGCGGAAAGCTTTGGACTTTACCAAAGTACTCTGAACAGTCTCTGTAATGTTTATCACGAATTTTCTGGGGGAACACCGGCATTCACTGTAGTTCTCACCAAACATTCGCCTCAATGATTCTTCAGTTACTTCATGGGCTGGGATATTTGCACGGATACATTCCATAGGATTAGTAGACTGTATCTCCCCATCCTTTACGTCTTCAGTCTTTATCTTCTCTTCTTTCTTCCCATAATCTCCCTCTGTTTCTTCTTCTTTAGTCATGTATACAACTCTGTCCTTTGTTTCCTTTCTGGCCGAAGAGGATTTCGATGTCTTTTCTCTCCCAGCCAAAATATCTTGCATTTTTCTAGAATGAATTAAGATATCCTCAACAGATACGGAAACGGGTAGATCGTTCTCCGCGTCATTTTCATATCCATCGAATTCGTCATCGTCATCTTGGTACTCTTCTTCGTCTAAATAGCTGTCGATCCATTGTTTCGTTCCTATTTTCCTCCTTTGCTTCCTCGCTTTACTTTTTATCGGACTGCTTTGTTGAGGACGGTCAACGTTATCTGGATCAACTTCGTCGGTCGGTAGGTTTTCATACCGGATGTACTTAGGATTGTGAGCAATGGAACTCGTCGCCGGGCAAGGATACAGCACGTTCATCGTCACGTGAGGTATGGTGCTAGTGGTAGATTCTGTTGTTTTTGGACCTTGTAAACTTGCGACATTGAAGTATGTTTTCTTTGGCAATACTCTTTGAACAAGTCCCTTATTAGAATAGTATCCGGTACATTTTCCTTGCTTCTTTAACTTATGGGACTCCACCAGATCCACTTTAACACCGCCGAGTTCTTTGCTGTCCACAAAGAGTTCGTGTTTAAGGATTTGTGGTACTAGCCATCGTGCTTTCTTATTGAATGAGTATACGACGTCATCCCTGTCCAGTCCTAGTTCCTGGAATATCCCGGCTACATTGGTGGCGTTCTGGGATTGTCGTACCAGGCAGGACTGTCGTCTGTACTGGCGATTGTACCTATAATTATATAAACAGCATATAACTACATAACTTCAAAACTTATTACAAAGTAAGGATATATTGAAATATTAAAGATGTTACACTGACGACTAATGCTAATTTTTATCTATCAAATATGGGTAGATTAAATGTATTTATTATAATTAAGTGTATCTCGAAACAAATTACATGATACTATGCCTTATATGGAATGAGGTATTAATTCCACAGATCACAAAAGTAAAATAATTGATGTTATTTGTATTTTTTTAATTTGACATACATGTATATATACACGCTTAATCATCAATTATTGCGCAAATGGTAAATATTAGTTATGCTCTTTCGACGGTGGATCATCTTTAATATATGATAGCATAAAACACGGACAATAATTGGATTGAAATATCATAATGTTAGAAAATGTATCAAAGTACATTATAGGGTAAAACATGGGTAATGAATTTGATGAGAATATTAGTAGGATAATTTCTACCTCTAATGACAACATCCGAGGGCATAAACTAGTAATACTGCACCACGATATGTATAATTATATTGAGATTCGCCTGGCGGTAAATGATTGAGTATACCGCAAAAGAATTCATAGAATGGTGATACGTGTCACCATAAGGGCAACATGCAAATGCTAGGTCAGAATACCACAGCCAGAATACCGTTATACCTAATACCAGCGATAACGTTATATGTTTATAGTATAGAATATATAAAATTCCCAGGACATTAACTTATAGTTCCTGTTCGCCGGTCTGATATTTAACATGATACATACGTCACTGAAGAAATATGATAAAATATATATGTTTGATTTTAAATATATCAGTTATTACACGTGCAACAATTAACTTGGATAGAGAAAACACATGTATTTTTGTACGCCGACCGTAAGTAAAAAAAAAATAAATAAAACGTTGAAACAAAAAAGTATTTATAATCATGTAAGTGAAGTCAATAAATTACCTTTTTAAGTTCATTAAGATATTTCTCTATATCATGTAATGGTGTTTTTTTTTAATATTTTTAAAACAGTAACACACACATATCGCTATTTAATGTTTACAGATGTAAGTGATAATAGACTTAAAGCGTGCTAATTATAAATTATAACTCATTGCACCATACTTATAATACAATATAAAACGCTGCCTTACCTTGAGTTGGACGCCCTGAGGGTGTTTCCAGAGTAAACTCGACGTTTGTCAATCTTGAACACCATTATTGTTGTTGTTGGAGTATCGATGATCAGCCTGTGATACCGACCTTAGGCCTGTGTCCTCTATATACACTTTGTTTACGTCGGGTGGTGCAATACTAAGCGTCTATATATAGACGTCTTTCATTATCACTAACCTGTGTAATCCAGTCGCAATCAGGACCTATATGAACACTGCGCTTACGACAAAGAGTAAAGTGCGGAGATTTATAGTTTACATAGTGGTACGATTGCCACACGTCACAGTGAATGGTGTAACTCACTACCTAGAAAAGATCATTCAGATAACAATTTTATATATACGTTATTTATTTATTTATTTCATCTCATAGATCTATTCATTTTCATTTATTTATTTTATTCAATGAACTTTTCTTAATTCTGTAATGCTTTCACATGGAACATTTTTAGTGAAGCAAATTCCTTAAAAATGCTTCACCGCCGATAGAGCATAAATGATACCCATCATTTAAGTAATAATTGGTGTTTTATCGTGTATATATATGTCTTATTAACACAAAAAGTAATTTAGAATAATTTATTTTGCATTCGGTGCATACGCAATCAGGCCCCGATTTCTCGAAACAAACTTAAGTCAAAAAATGACTTAAGTCAAAATATTTTACTTAAGTTACATAAAGGAGAAATACTTAAGTTGTGTGATAAGTCTGCGCTTTTATTTCGAGAAATCGGGGCCAGTACTGTATTCCATATAGGACATAGTACCACGGATTTTTTTCTGGATGCAATTAATTATTTTTGATATTTTTATCTTGAAGTAAAATTAGAAGCTCAAACTTTTCAAAAGTGGTAATGGTGTAAAGTAAGTAACTTTTGTAACTGACGAAAAATACTAAATCGTCTGCTCCTGTTTTTGATAGAGAAAAATTACCATTTGACTCGATGGAGCATCTTTAATAAAGGCATGTGCATGGAAGTGGCCCCTGATATACATGCACAAGTTATTGTATTACCTTAAGTAACTGTGGGGGCAAGGGGCGATGAATTACATAGATTTGGTTTGTGCAAATGCATACTATGTCTGATTACATGCACATTTCAAAGTTTTTCTTTCATGCAGGTCTGACCTGAAATGATAATATAACGTACGAATATATGATATAATGAGCCCTTATATTTAATAAAGTTGACATAAATAAAAAAAAATAGTGTAAGTCTGTTTATGTTGATAGAAATGATATCAATCATGCTACCTCGTGAAGGTTAAAAAGTATTCAGGTTTTTTTGATAGTATATAAAATACCTGGTATCTTTATGATAAAGGTGATGAATGATATTCTTCCTTTATGTTTAGATTGTCTGGTGCTGCATGCTAATTTATTTGTTAAGATCAGATCTATTTTCAGTTTTCTTCTCTTTGTTCTTTTATTCCAATTGATGAATTATGTGATAATTAAGTAACACACTGCTACAGACGTCTACTTTGTCCTTGTTCCTCACGGGGATTTTCTGCTACATTACAGCGCTTGAGGTAGAAAATGACTTATTGTTACATGAAACATGGACTTTGTCCTTGTTCCTCACGGGGATTTTCTCCTACATTACAGCGCTTGAGGTAGAAAAAGACTTATTGTTACATGTAACATGGACTTTGTCCTCGTTCCTCACATGGGTTTTCCGTTACATTACAGCGCTTGAGGTAGAAAATGACTTTTTGTTATCTTACACTGTTAAATTAAACCATACTTTAATAATAATTTGTTATCTATTTTCATTCTTTCTTTGTCTATTTTTATTCCTTATTTCACATCTTCCTAAAATTTTACATATTCCTTTTAGTTCCTTGAATATAACAATTCATTTAAAGGATATTTCTTAGCTCTTAACATCGTTTGAATTGATCATTGGCTTTATGATTAACATTAAACGCAAAAAGTGGTTCTGAGATGTAGTGCGAAAGCGCAAGCAACACTGCACTAAAGGGACGTCATCAGTTATACTACGGTATCCCCTTTTTTTAACACCATCCATTATTTACAAAGTACATATATTGATTAAAATGATTAATATATAAACCCAATAATTTTATAAAAAGACTTAATGCACTATTAACTGGTTTGCGCCCTTGCTTGACACATTTATTTTTCTCACTCACTTTACGTGAAGATAAAGGTAGGAAAAAGATATGAAATAAACACAAAATATACTTTATAAATATCTTTACCCATACTTCTCATGCATAACAAAGTATGCTAGTAAAACAAGTTTTAACAAACTTATAGAAGTAATTTGCGACGGTTTAAAGTCATCATATATATATATATAATAATGTATATTTTTAACTGAAAACATCCATTTATATGGATGCAAAATTGATGAGATTTTAAATTCTGAAACGATTTTTAAAATAGATACCTAGGTCGTGGTCGCGCAGATGTAAGGATTGTAACGAGTTAGTGTTTTTTAAAGATAAAAGTAAATTGATTCTACATTTCAACGTAACATAACTTGACATGTATGGGTATGTAGATGGGCCTGACTGAATAAAACTAAACATGTATGGGTATGTAGATGGACCTTACTGAACAAAACTTGATCGTGACCATTAATTATGACTTCGGTTGGATTTGCTAGCCATTAGGTACTCCATCAGTGTGTTTTAGGAATGGTATTACTTGTTTTCTCTTCATTTTTACAGATTCAGACATATATATGTATCATTTTTAGGTATTTTGACATTTTCAAAAATGTCGGCTTCGTTGTGCATTTGAAACTACAAACCAAGTCTTTGCGGTAGCAGTTGTCTCCCTTTTTACGAAATTTTGTCATATCTACCGGCACACGTTATGGAAGTAATAGTGGCTTAGATATTTTTATCACATCATGTTGGTTGCTAAAAGGATAGTATCTTGTAGAACTCTTTCTTATCAGTCTGCTCTCTAGCTTGCCAGGTCATTGATGCCTTTGTATCGCGAAGAAAAAACAACAAAAAGTAAGTTTTATTTAGATACTTTCTTAACTAATAGCTTGGGTATTATATGGATAGATGGAAAGAAACCGCTGATCTACTCTAGGTACCTGGCATGAGGTGAAATCCGAATTCGTAATCTGGAGTTGAAAGATTAGAGCTAAAATACCAACCTGGCTTCTGAGAGTTCAAGTTACAACGGAATTGGGTTTTCCCTAATGATGCAAAATGATATAGTATACAAACATAACGTTATGATAACAAAGTAAGACAAAAAATGCACAACACAATATCTTTAGGAGAGAGAGGGGTAGCAAAGCATCATGAGAAAGAAAACTGGTTTTTATACCAACATTATCAGGTTCGTTTAAAATTGTTGTTGATTCACATAACGAAATTATTTATATTGCTATTCTCTGAAGTTGTGAATGAGGTATTTCACGAAACTCCTGAATCTCTAGGTCTCCATCACCATCAGAAACATCGCTACGGAGAGTGACATCATTTCGTTAAACTTGTTCAGAATACATTGTCACGAGAAACAATTATGCTGTGAATGAGATATTTCCTGTATCTCCTTAAATCTTCGTCGCCAAGAGAAAGTCATAGGGGCTAGGATGATTTCGTAGAATGCCAACATAATTAAGGAAAACATGAGAAAGTGATAATTTCGTAGATCAGCAATTCCGGGAGAAACAGAGGGAGCTACTTTGGTGTAACTCGTTAAGTCACATCAAAGGGAAAATGTCGATGAGATATATGAATGATATTTCAAGTCAAGATATTCTGGAACTTATTAAGCGGACATCGCCAGGAGAAGCAGCGATGTTGTAAATGAGGCATTTCTTGAAACTCAGTAAGCCGATATTTTCTGGAACTCCATGAAGACTGCATCACCAACAGACACTGAGATGCTGAGAGTGAAATGATTCCGTTGAACTGGTTATGCCTGAACTCAAGCCCTCATCATCAGATAAAATTTTGATATTGATCATGAAAGTGAGATGATTTCGTTGAACCCATAACGCCCGTGATTGCAAGAAGTTCGCTTAGCCAGCAGAGAGGCTGCTGCTATTGATAACATCATGCAATGGTTTAAAGTCTTTCATATACTAGGAGATATTGCTTGCATACAACTTTGATAACGAATAGTACGCCAGAAGCCAAGGAGAAGATGTTAGTAACTATTAGTGGACTGGTAAGGCCCAATGGTTTGCTGTTATTACATTGATTATTTATCTATTTATTCAAAACTGTATTAAAAATGAAAATTGAATTAGGTTTTTCGCACAATCTTATCATTTTTTATTTATGCAATATATTAAACGAGTTCATTAAACACAATCAAGAGTTTAATGGAATTAATATTACATAGCCTTTAGTGGAAGATTCTATTCATGAATGATTTCAATGGAAAAAGCAAAATTTTCAATGTCGTCTCTATATAAGACAGACGAAATTGTGACTGAATTTGCAGTTTCCATCTACCGAGACCATCATATATGAACTTAGTCCGCTAAAACTGACCATAATCGTAGGCTCAAAATTCTGACTTACCACCTGTTTATGATACGCTACCTACTGCTCTTGTAAAGCCGGGGGTTGTAGTACAAATCTGGCGACAGCGATTGTGGGACTTCTGTAGGTTTAATTGGGACCAAAGAGGTCTTGACAATTAAAAGAAAACATTTGACACTCCCAACTCATCACTTTGATGATAATGTGTCCTTAGTTATGTTCAAGATGTCCTAGAATAAATATTTGGGTAGCCATCTTTGAAGACTGAAAGTTAATTTTGAGACTTACATGTGGTGATCAAGCATATATTAAGCAAAACCCAACATGGAACATTGGCAAATTTTATTGGTCCGGCAAGGACCTAACAAGTATACAAAAACATGACATAAAATGAGTTTATAGAAAATAATAGTACAAAAAATAATCTCCACACACAAACAAAATTACAAATATACTGGTAAGAATACAACATGTATTGTACATTTGAAACAATTATTTTAGCATTAATATTGCAGTGAGGTAATTACTGACCATCTAGTAATATACTGAGCTATGGCAGAGAGCAAGCATGTAAAAATGCTGTAGAAAGCAAATGACCCTACTACCCAAGTATTGAAAAATGCTAAAACCATGGGAGGGTATGGCGGGAGCGAAATTTAGAGAAAAAAAAGGCACATGGCCTGCAGCGTGCGTAGACATAGCAAAACTAACTTACATGATTAGAGAGTGCCAACCAAGGGCGGTAACTCATAACAAATAAGACCCAAGGACGGCAACTCGCAGTAGCACCTTACAGATCTCAAATTCACTTTATCCTAAAATAATAATTTAACACCCAATCAGACAGCTGGGATCGATTTCCGGTGAAATTCGGCGATTCTGATTGGATGTTAAAATGAACTGTTCGTCTTCAAAGATGGCTACCGAAACACTGATTCTTGGACGTCTCGAACATAACTAGGGACATAGCATCGTTAAAATGATTCGTTGGGATGTGACATGTACTAAAGTGAGTTCCAAACGTTTTCTTTTAACTGTAAACGCATATTTGACCCCAAACCAACATGTAGAATTCCCATAATTGCTGTCGCTAGATTTGTACTAGGCGATCAGTCAGAATTTTGAGACTGCGATTATGGTCAGTTTTAGCGGGCTAATTTGAACTATGACGCCAAAATTACCTGTGATGTTACAATAGTGTTATTACATAATAATTAAATAAGGGTCTAACGATATTTATTACACTACCGTATTAACAGTTTTATTATGTGGTTAAATTTTAAATTTATCACCACAATCTTGTTATAATGACAATGTTATTGAGAGAGGAGGTGTCCATACACCTGTATGTATTTTAGCTGTTTTGTTGTTTTGAAGCCTATTAGATATTTCCCATTGGCTGAAAGTTAGTGACCTCTGCAATTGAATTTGGGGTCAAAAGGTCAACTACAAAGGTCACCGTTATTAAAAATAGTTCTTTTCACAAAATATTCGTTTCCAGACAATAACTTGAGAAAACACCAACGTATTTGATCAAACTTCACACAATGGTAGCATATAAGAAAATACAGATTTGGATTGAATTAGGGGTCAAAAAGTCAACTACAAAGGTCACTGTTGCTAAAAAATAAATTGTGTAAAAAATTCGTTTCCAGACGATAACTTGAGAAAAAAATCAACGTATTTTGATCAAACGCACACAATGGTGTAGCATATCAGAAAATACAGCTTGGGATTGAATTGGGGGTCAAAAGGTCAACTACAACGGTCACTGTTACTAAAAATAGTTTGTTTTACAAATTTTAGTTTCCGGATGATAAGCTGAGAACACATCAACGGAATTTGTTTAAGCTTCATACAATGGTAACATAAGGGATAACATAGCTTGGGATTGAATTTGGGGTCAAACGCCACTGTTAATAAAAAAATATTCTTATTGTTTCACAAATTTTCGTTTCCGGAGCATAACTTGAGACAGAATTTGTTCAAACTTCATACAATGATAGCATAACTAAGCAATAATAACTGGCCATAGATTGGACAAATGTAATTGACGACAGGGACGTGTGTTGCTTGCAACACTTACTGTAAGCTTGTTTTGATGACAGTGGTACAATACGTTATCTATACCGGAAATTAATTTAATCAATACCGCGATGATTCATTGGTCGGTTCGGACCGCTACTAGTCGCGCGACAACATTCCATCGTTACGCCACGAGAAGTAGATTTTCTTTGGTCAAAGGTATAGGATAAATGGAGATATGATTGGTATTAGGTCCGCCATATCTGCGGAAACTCCACTCCCATAGACCTCGTAATGTACATATCCATTCCGCATAGTCGGCTTCTCACACACACGAAACAATTCTCTCCTGGAAACCTATTTACGATATTTTTCTTTTATAGTGACTCTGCGAAATTACAGCAATCCATTTTTAATTTGTATATGTCTAATTAGTAAAACCTTTGCATGTGTGATTATGACTCAATATATATTGCCCTCGATGTCGGAACTTGATGTTCCGGTGACAAAGCTACTTTTCCCAGTACTCGTGGGCTGGAAGCTGTGTATGTTTTAATCCGCTATTGGGTTGTTTGGCTCAAAGATCGGCCATTGTAAAAACTTGATTTTGGTGTGTTTGTATAATTGGTAAATACACTGGTAACCGTGGATAGGCGCCCACAGTCCAGGAATTCTTTAATTTGGTAGACAACATCATTTAGAGGAAAGCAATTATTTTTAAGTTTGAAATAATCTCAACGTTTGCTATGTCACGCGAACGCGGATAATTATAATAAATTTCTAGTCGCATTTATTACTTGGGAAATATCGTGGGAATATTAAAATTAAGATGATTATTTAGTACTTACACATACCGGTCAGATGTTAATTAAAGGTGGCATATATCTGTTATCATGTTACTCTTGGTCACGTTACGGTAACTCAACTTTGCCGAGATAATTATGTCGACAAGATATATAACACAATTTGTTGAAATATCTACATGTCACAAGTCAACTTACATGTTGAGAGGTCTGACTTAGATTGTTACAACCAGATCCGTGACAGACTATTGTGGTCTAAAGTGACGAGTGATTCCCATTAAATACACTAATACATATAACACAATGTGTGAACTCATATATACTTTATTTCATTCATCTGTAACAATATAACCCATTCATCATACATCACAATTGTAATAATTTTAACAGGATTCGGACACTTATAATATATCCGTCTTCAGTAGTGAAAACACATAATTTGGTTAGCTGATTCATGGCGTATTACATTTATTGACAGAAAACCTATGAGTAAAAGTGTAACCGTTTTGGATTAAGACGAACCAACACATTCCTACTTAATGTATAATGAAATGGAATAAATTATCTCGTTGTTGATCGAATGAACACGTTCTGATGCATTTTACGGATATAAAAAAGATACATTTTATTTTACAGATAAAGACCTGACCCCAGGATTACAAAAAAGACTTAAGACTAAAACAGTCTTACGTTTAGACATATCCAATCACAAATGACGTTGCAAAACGTTACGTCATATCTGATTGGCTAAGTCTAAGTCTTAAGTCAACCCTCGTGAAAGATTTTGGCCGGTCAACCCGAGGCTTGCCGTTTGATTCTTTTTCTCCCATACTTAGTAGAAAAATGATGAAATTCCACTTGGTTTCATCGCGCCATTATCGCAGGAACGTCGTTATGCGTCAAAATTGATGACGTCATCTACAATGCGCGCCGCAGTTACGCCACATGTATTGATGACGTCACGTTATTGTCTAGCGCGTGTGAGCTGTCTTACACCCATTGTGTAAGATAGAGACATCTTTTCCCTAGCAACCACGGGATATCCCTGTGAAGTATGGGAGAAATAGACCCGCGCTTCCATTTTAAGTGATGATGAAAACTGGGAAATGAAAAAAAAAAAAAACCTGATGACGAGGCAGAGGTGATGACAAAGCAGAGGTGATGACAAGGCAGAGGTGATGATCAGGCAGAGGTATAAAACAATATGTGACGTAGATGCAGAATAATGACAATCAAAGTTTAGGTGCAGATGTGGTAAGCAAACGTAGCCTACCTACTAGTGATAGGATAAAACGTTATAAGATTAATTAAGATGCAGACATTACACTAGATTAAAGTGCCCCCTCTGTATCTCGCGTGGTGGAGAGCTCCCGCTTTATCTCGTGACCTTCTTATTGGTTTTTGTGTTGATAGGCTGTGAAAAATGCACAAAACAAACCAGAGATATTTGACGTGGATTTACCTGGTGACGTGAATGGATATGACGATAAGAAAACTTACTTTTTGAAATAATGTGTAATAGCTTGGAAAGGAAGGGATTATCAGAGATCAACTGGTAACACACATTATTTACATCTGCAGACAATGTTCGCCGCTGTTAACTGTACAATTCTTCTACATACAGACGACAAGGAAAACTGCACTTTTCAACTGAGTCAATGTTTCAAATAGATGTGCCATTATGCATTGAGTTGATGTTAGAAATTCATGTCCTTTCACTGCGTTATTTTAAGCTAGAATTTGAACTCCTATAAACCCTATGAAACAATCATGAGTGTTCGGTTTGGAAGAAAGATTAGGCCCATGGCCAAAAAGTAATTGTTTAGCTACGTTAAACATATTGTATTGCTCCAACAAAAGAATTGGGCACCAGCTCTAAGAACGTATGATGGCTACTTATGGTAAGACTTTTAGGTCCAACAGAAAATCATCATTCTCTATATTTAAGGTGGTATCGGTTCTTAATAAAAAACAGAAGCAAGTGAATTTTAAGTTTTCTTCAGTTACGAAAGTTACTCTACACCATTACCACTTTTGTAAAGTTTGAACGTTTTAATTTACATTAAGATAAAACGATTAAAAATAACTAATTGCGTCCCGAAAACATCCATAATACTTTGCTCCATACAGAATTAAAACTAATTGCGCATCCACCAAAACCAAAAGAAATTATTTTAATTTTTTTTTGTGAAATCATGAATAATGTTTATATCTATCGGCGGTGGAGCATCTATAAGTTTTAGGTTTGTTTGCTTAAATTTATTGTTGGAAATCCAACTGCATTGAAATTGTTGGTATCTTAATCTGAAAGTCGCGGATTTTTCTCTCATTATACCATATTATATATCATGCTCACCATGGTATACTTGAGTGCCCATTTTCATTTACAATTATTCAACTTCATGCTAAGTAAATTTTCAAGACAAAAGAAAAGTAAATCCCCTCTCAGAATACAAGAATATCGACACCGAGAAAACTCATCTTCATTATTTGATAGAGTGGCGGTGCCTGGATTTGGCATAGAAAAACATTGCATCCACTTTGATTCATTCCTGGCTTCGTCTGCTTAGGCTCCGAAGGTCTAGGGCCTTTTAGGAGACAACATAGGTGTAAACAAGATACGTCTTAATAGGTTCAAGTAAGTCTTGATGTCAAATAATAATTGTTAAATGGGATGCTTTAAAGGTTTTATCTTAATAAACATTATAAGTCAATAACTTTTACTTTATATAAGATCCAGATGTCTTAACACATTAAACAAAAACAAAATCTTTTAACTAAACAAGTTTCGATAAGTTGTAATTTATTAAGTCTTTAAGTCTTTAAACTTTTAGCACAATAAGTCTCGTTGTTAAACATTAAACATTTAACCAAATTGTTGAAACCACTTTCCTCCTACTTTCCGTAAGACTTTCTCCAGACTGACTCAGAACTTAAACCTCTAGACTGAACACTACTTTTGTGCAGAACGAATTTGATCCTGAATTATTGTGTTTTTATATTAGATGAGAATACTGACTTTGTTTTCGAGACCAATACAACTGAATTATATACTAGTATGTTAATGCAGGTCTATATCGAGGACAAAGAGCTTCAGTTCTATTCACTCAAAGATTACGTTACATCCATCGAACCTCAGTTAAATCCACACGAAATCTAAGAAGGCCCACTTCCATACTCACTACATTATATGCAAAGCCAAGCAGAGATACAAGATTGATCTGGAAAACTAATCCCTTGGAAAATCAATAGAATACAATTGAACAATTAAAGTATTTTATCACATCAAGTAGTCTATAGGTAGTAATGTATTATAACCATTGATGTGACTATATTTGAATTCATCGAGTTCAATAAATTTTGTCTGCAAACTTTTGTGGAAATTCGGTACGCAGATTCACATGCGGACATTTTATTTTCATAATCCAATGAAATTGAAAAATATGTCCAGTAGAGAGCGTTAGGGATTTATAAAATCATTTTTGTTTCGTGTTTGTTATTATTTCATTTTTCAAAATAGTTTTTGTTTCGTTTTTTTTTTTAGATTTTGTTTGCTTGTTTGGTTTGTTATTTGAGTGTTTTTATTGCAACAATGCATCACATTTTAAAAACATTTTCCTATTTTAAAGCATCCTTATAAGCGTATTCTGCCGTAAGCAGTCATAAATACGTAAAACAGATCACATCCTAGTACAGATTACGACAACAGTGATTATTTGATTGCCTTTAGTTTGGTTCTACATATGCTTTTTATAGTTTTTGTTTTTAATGATTCTTGTTTTGTGTATGATTATCCTTGTTTTGTTAACTGTACGTTATTATTATTTTGCAAGAATTAGATGTAATAGTTAAATGCATAATTTTGGTTTTGTGTATCATTGTCGCAGCTTTTGTATTAGTTTGCTAAAGTTTTGTGAATGTTTGCATATATTTGTTTGCTATTTCTATTTTTTCTGCATTATTTGGAAGGGCCATTTTCATAGTTTAAGTTCATATGAACATGCAGGATTATCATAAATAACATCATATTTTATAATGAGATGTATCAATGTAGTGACATTCTAACATGAATTAAAACGAAAATGGAAAACCCCGAATATCGTTAATTTATGTAGTAGCACTTTTCATTTCTCATTATGATATAGAAAATTTGACACGATCCTCAAATGTCAACACAAAATAACAAAAAACAGTACTATCTTAAACGGGTACCACAAAAATCAAACTCATTGATGCAAATAACTTCCGGGGTAAGGTTTAGGTTGCTTTTGTCGTGTCGCGCGGGTCTAAATATATCCCTGGTAATACAGTCAGACTGTATTCACTTATTGGTTTTACTGTTTGGTCTGCCGTCTGTGTACAGTATCAGGACTTTGGCATTGTCGGATTACGCAGGTAAGATTTTCGGGACATTTATCTCTAGATGGGAGGAGAATAGTTGGTCAGGCTGAGGATGTAACCAGCGTGCCAGAGATGGGAAGGTGAGTCGGGGTATTTATCACTGACAGGGAATATACCTGGCCAAGAAACAAAGGTATGTCTACCTGTCTGTTAGTGCACAGGTAGACACAAAATGGAGGATGGTTTTATAGACGATGTGGGAAATAAAGGTAAGATTGTACAACTGATTTAATCTGAACAACAATATATGTATATGTCTTTCTATTATTATGATTAACTAGTGTGTATATGCCATTAAAATTACTACCGGGTACAGTATTACACACCTGGGGAGGACCCGAGGTTTTGATGGGGTGATGGTATGGTGTACATAAACAGAGACGACCCACTTTTCTAAGCTTTAATTCTAAATAACTGATTATTGGATACTTTCTATAGAGATAATTTATGATAACATCGTTATATGTTAAATAGTCATTAAGCCTTATTCCATACGAAAGGTGGCTGGTAGATAGAGATACACCTTGGGACGATATTATACTGAATATCCATACCCCAATTTTGATAGAATGCCAAATATATGTGTTAGTGTTAGTAATGTTCTCCATTGTTTTCGCTGGGCTCTGTATACCTTTGTATACATTTGTATACCTTAATTTCCATTGATATTTCCCATTATCTGGCCATACAGAAACTGATCTAACATAAGACATCTCCTCCTCACCCTACCCCTACGTAATTCGATCACCCAACTTCTCAGTGTGGTACGAATCGAATTTCCTTATGAATGTTAACCCACCAACAGTACTGGTTGTCCTGACTTACCTGTTTGTATTGCTGGTAATTCGAGGGAGAACAAAGAATAATTCAGGTAAATTTTATATCTAGTTTGACTGGCTATACCAACGCCAGTGTTAAACCACATAACCGGATTTTACTATTTTTTATACAAAGGAAAGCTTAGTTTTACACTACCGATAAAATATTGAACATAACATAAACATCGTGTCGTATCTTGGTTAGATTTTTTCTATTATGTATGTCTATTCTATTTAACTATTTACCCTGCTATTTTTCTGTTGTATTTATTCTATATATGTTTACCCTGTCTGAAATAAACATGTGCCTATTGACACGTATACCATGACAATCAACAAAACATCACGTTTAAATAAAAGTTTTCTAAGACCCATAATGGAAGATATAACCAAAAAATCAAAAAGTGATTTAGTTAATATCTATTTCTGGTATCCATAGAATGCGTAGACACTGCGTTAAAAGTAAAATCTGCATTACAGGATTTCCTTTTAAACACTTATAATCATATATAATCGATGATAGATGCTAATCGTGTTGTGTATAAATTGTGAGTGCCATTCTGTTAAGATAGATGGTTCAAATTGTGTGTGTACAATTAATGTAGGTCTGTTACGATGCATATTTTAAAAAATGTTGTTCCTCTTGATTCTCTCTGTAAAGACGTGTTTGTATGACCCTCTCTATAAGATGATTTAAGTAATAGTTTTTTATTGATTTATGCGTTGGTCCCTGTTAAAATAACTATTATTTTCTTTAACAAATCTCTGTTATGAAAGATTCATTGAGCGATAAATCCCGTATCTGAATTATTCTGTATACCGTGTACTATGAACAAGTCTGTATACCTTGAATCATGAACAAGTCTGTATACCCTGTACCATGAACAAGTCTGTATACCCTCTACCATGAACAAGCCTGTATACCCTGTACCATGAACAAGTCTGTATACCCTGTACCATGAACAAGTCTGTATACCCTGTACCATGAACAAGCCTGTATACCCTGTACCATGAACAAGTCTGTATACCCTGTACCATGAACAAGTCTGTATACCCTGTGCCATGAACAAGTCTGTATACCCTGTATCATTGTTTGCAAATCCTTTAGATATGAACCGTCTCTGCTTTGTATGTGAACTTTTGTTGGGTTTTATATCTATAAGAAAGAATGTTGTGTCCGTTTACCAAGTTTATGATAATGCATGACGGATTGAAAATCCCATATACATAAATATGTTATTACAAATTTATTATATTTAGTAGTTGTGATATTCACTGATGTACAAATGCATTTTTGTCCTACTGGCGGGCAAGCTATTGGCAGCTGTATGGAAACCATACACAAAGCTGGGTAGACGCATTATTCTCACGCCGGTTACATTATAAAACTATAAAGGTGGACCAGGAGATGATATTTAACCCTGTAAATAACCAGTATTTACTGCCACACGCTACCCTCACGGGTCTGATAAGGATACTTGAGTCTGTCGACCTGGTATCTGACACAAAGCCACCACTTGATTTAGACTGGACATCTACAGGTAACATCCACCTGTGGTATAACCACTGTTGTATAGGGATTTATGACCACACATCCACTATGCAAGAATAAAAACTAATTTGTGGTTTCCAAATGATTTTTACTAACATTCAGTTTTCCGTCAGCGCTAGTACTTGTTTTATAGTCGTGGAACATCGTTTGTGTTTCACAGAATTTAATATATCAAATTCTGGGTTCAATATTGTTCATTGATATATTGAAAAATAAGATCTACCATATCCATCAAAATACTTAATACTCTTGGAAAATAGAAATATTGGCTAAAGACTGCTTATTCAATTATGTTCGATTACTGATTTCAGTATATTGTCTAAAGACTTTTTATCGATAACACAATCAAATAAACAGTGTTTAGCCAATATTTCTTAGAAATAATTGGGATATAATGTAATAACTAGTCAAGAGAGCTCTACCGATTTGCATTAACACAAAACATTTTACATGTTCAAAATAGCATTAATCCTCAGTATGTAAAAGCATTAATTATAGGTGTAGATTGTATAAACAATTTGTTAAAAGCTTTGTTACAAAGTAGATATAATCTTCATACATATTGATGTACACGATGAGTCGTTAGACCAAGCGAGACCTTGTCCGAAGGCGTGCACAACCACACATGATTATTTCATTCTGAAAACTCTGATAATGTAATATTTAGTGATTTACTATCAATTATCTCCCCTGACAATGACAGCGTAGTATAAAATAATAAAGGCAGAGGGAGGTATTGGGACTTATTAAAGATGCTCCACCTCCGACAGAGCATAAACGATACTCATTATTTGAACAATAATTGGTTTTTAATCGTGTATATGTACGTCTAATTAACACAAAAAAATGTAAAATATTTTATTTTGCTTTTGATGCATGCGCAATCAGTACTTCATTCCATATTGGAAATAGGACCACAGATTTTTTTTCGGGATGCAATTAATTATTTTTGATATTTTCATCTGGAAGTAAAATGGGAAGCTCAAACTTTTCAATGGTGGTAATAATGTAAAGTAAGTAACTTTTGTAACTGAAGAAAAAAAAATCAATTCGTCTGCTCCTGTTTTTATAGAGAAAAAGTACCAATCGTCAGCGGTGGAGCATCTTTATATAATTTACTAACCTCAATTGTGGAAGACAAAGCCATGGCACTACATCTTTGACTAAAATGTTGATTTTTCAATTGTGTTCCATGCATTATCATAGTGTAAGGCTTTTCTCTTGAATGATTGCCAGCATCCAAAACTTTGGGCAAAAATAGAGAATAGATTAAGAAACTGGTTGTTGGTGTGTGAAATGTGTGTATGTTTTGGGAGACTGCAGTATGTTTGTGTTGTATGTGTGAAATGTGTGTATGTTTTGGGAGACTGCAGTATGTTCGTGTTGTGTGTGGGGAATGTGTGTATGTTTTGGGAGACTGCAGTATGTTCGTGTTGTGTGTGTGAAATGTGTGTATGTTTTGGGAGACTGCAGTATGTTTGTGTTGTGTGTGTGAAATGTGTGTATGTTTTGGGAGACTGCAGTATGTTCGTGTTGTGTGTGGGAAATGTGTGTATGTTTTGGGAGACTGCAGTATGTTCGTGTTGTGTGTGTGAAATGTGTGTATGTTTTGGGAGACTGCAGTATGTTCGTGTTGTGTGTGTGGAATGTGTGTTTGTTTTGGGAGACTGCAGTATGTTCGTGTTGTGTGTGTGGAATGTGTGTTTGTTTTGGGAGACTGCAGTATGTTCGTGTTGTGTGTGTGGAATGTGTGTTTGTTTTGGGAGACTGCAGTATGTTCGTGTTGTGTGTGTGAAATATGTGTATGTTTTGGGAGACTGCAGTATGTTCGTGTTATGTCCCCTTGTAATAGTGGGATTGTTTCCTTTCACTGAATCATTAAACAAGGCACATAAATACCAAAACTGTGTGATAAAACATATATAGCTTGATTGTGAAATTGAAAACACATAATAACCAAGTATTTATGTTGAAAATTAATTTTCCTGGAATGTATAATTTACAACAGGTCGTGCCAATAAAAACTATCATCTTGTAAAAGATATAAACATTTTATAGTTTCTCATACAAACAAATGGAATAGTAATTGCATAGGGAAAATGAATATTTCTAAATGCAAAGTATATACTTTAATTATCTAAGTGAATCGTCTGGTATTGATAGTACATTTCTGACTTCGATTTTCTATGAGTTGGTGATCACTGAGAGTAGGGAGGATTGTTTCATTATTATAAAGAGGATAGTTAAGAAATAAATTGAAGCAATCTTTAATCGGATAACTACTCTTAATTATTTCTTTCCTAAATTGTTTTCACAAGTATCAAGAATAAAATCAGTGTCAGAAAAAAATTTAATTATTTAAATGAATATAGGAGATACTTAACGCTTCTAACTCAGAAAAATCAACTTTGTGTTTTGTTTTCTGGTGAACATATACTAAGACAATTAATGAAATATTTACGAATTAATTGTTTTCATTATTTCAGGCCGGTGGTTAAGATGAATATCGCAATTTACCAAAATGATATCATAACCGTGTATTAACTTCGATAATGATAAAAAAACATAATGTATTAACGTATAAAAAGAAATGTTAAAAATAAGCTTACCCATATACAGAAATTGGCTGATGGTATAAATTGTACTTACATCGACGTTACTTCAACACAATTTCAACGATCGGAATAAACATTGGTTATCGACAATTGCAACTTTTCTTCTTTTAAACAAAAATACACGAGCAGCATATGAATCCCCTTGTGTGACGGACTGACAGTAAGTATCACCAGAACTTTGGTATTTATGTCTCAATTGTCCACAAAACAAATTTGTTCATTATTTTTTTCATATTTCTTGTCAAAAAACATTCATAGGATCGATTTATATTCCAAACTCTAATTAGATATATATTCATAAATAGCAGAAATGAAATCTACTTACACAAATATTGGCATACTATTATTTCAAAGTATCTTTGAAAATAATGGTAAATAAGTTTATTATAAAAATAGTTGGTCTAGACACAACAATATTGACCTCCAAGTTAATATATTATAGCCGATGAGTTCTAAATAAGGGGACAAATGCTGACGGCTTAGCGAGAGTCTTAATCAAAACACTGCACAGTCTAACCTGCTATAAAGGACACCCGTCTACAAAGGACACCCGTTTATAAAGGACACCTCTATATAAAGGACACCCGTCTATAAAGGACAGACTCATCAACGCTATTAGGTGCTTTTTTCCATTTAATTTTTGCTATGTCCCTTTGGTGTATTTTGCAAACAGGTTTGACTTATATGCTTTCGAAATACTGTTGATTAATACGGTTCAAGCTTAACTATAAGAATGGAGAGTCATATCCATTAAGTCGATCAATGTACAGGCTGTAACCCACAGGCAGTCACATTATGAATCATTCCCTTGTTTGTTTAGATTGCACTTTTGATTTCTGCTTATGCATTAATGGCGAGATATAATCTCGAACAATCCTTGAGTATTTACCTGTTGCTATCAACCCCTCCCTTTATACACACTACGCCGTATACATTGACGATATCATGGATTTGGTGTTAATATTCTTTCTGGTATGCATTGTAATACAGTGGAAAATAGTTTGATTGTCAACCAAGTCTGAATAACATTTAAAAATATTTGAAAATGTACATATTCCTCCGACATCTGTAGACTTTGTTGAATGATCTCACTTACCTTCCATTGAGTCATCAGACATATGAGTTTCCGACCAGGTGATCTGGAAGGTAAACGTCTTCTGCTTTAACGAAGACAGTCTGTGTTAATATAGAACAGTATCAGTGTACAATGATCTGTCAAAGTAATGCATGTTTGTAAATCTAATATCAATTCAAATTTTTATTGCATGGGTGTGCTAATATATTTTTATAGCCATATTAATTAACTTTCGATCATGACCAAAATGCTTATACTAATATATCGAATCATGGGAAAGACCAAGAAATATCTACATTTTTTTACATGCATACATGTATTTTAAAGACATAGAAAGGTTTGGATTTTATGTCTTGAAGCCCAGAACAAAATGATAACGTTGAACAAAGTAACAGTTGGAAGAACCTTTGATCGATATATAATGCTTTGGCCTATGACTAGTATGTCTGTGAAATGACTAAATCTGGCGTTGACAGTTCGAGGGTCTGTGTTGAAAAGCGGAGATAAGAATTCGGGGTCGACACAGTTATTGTCACGGGCCATAACCGGGTACTTCTGCCGTCCTACCGACACTTACACAGCACAGTTTGTACAAACATACCCGCACACATGACTGTTGAAAGACAAACACTACCGTAAATATACTTATAACGAACAAATACCTGCACACATGACTGCTGAAAGATAAACACTAATACCTGCACACATGACTGCTGAAAGACAAAAATATACCGTAAATATACTTATAACGAACACATACCAACACACATGGCAGTTTACAGACAAACACTACCGTAAATCTCCCTATAACGAACACATACCCGCTCACACGACTGTTCACAGACAAAGACTACCGTAAATCTCCCTATAACCAACACATACCCGCTCACACGACTGTTTACAGACAAAGACTACCGTAAATCTCCCTATAATCAACACATACCCGCTCACACGACTGTTTACAAAGACTACCGTAAATCTCCCTATAACCAACACATACCCGCTCACACGACTGTTCACAGACAAAGACTACCGTAAATCTCCCTATAATCAACACATACCCGCTCACACAGCTGTTTACAAACAAAGACTACCGTAAATCTCCCTATAAGCAACACATACTCACTCACACGACTGTTTACAGACAAACACTGACGTAAATCTCCCTATAACCAATACACACCTGCTCACGCGATTGTTTACAGACAAAGACTACCGTTAATCTTCCTATAACCAACACATACCAGCTCACACGACTGTTTACAGACAAAGACTACCGTAAATTTTCCTATAACCAACACATGCAGAGTTAGGTTACCATCGTATTTTCTGATTTTCTTCTTTGCTTCCATATGTTTGGTTCATTAAAGTTTTGTCTATTTGTCTCTAGTTTGGAGTCGTTTAAAAATACTTTCTCATATCAACAGTTATGTACATCATATCATAAAACCACGACCGCACTCCAATCTGTATTTTACGCTATTACAAAAAAATTCATCAAAACTTAAATGTGATGTTGCTATCTATCCTCGGTGTTTATTTGAATATAATATGCTTTTCAAATTAACAAACGTAACGATTGATTAAATTATTGACACTTACACCCAATTTTGTTGAAATAAATAAAAGAAAAAAATATATTTTTCAGTTTTGACTGACTCTCTTTTTAGTTTTGTCGGACACTAACTGCCAATGTCGCTGTAATTCCTTGGTTGCGCGCCGGTGTTGCCTAACAATAAGAGGAACCTAATGTATAATATCCGACTTCTTCAACTCTACAAACAACTCGTGTTTTAATCGCCACAGCTATCAGGGCTACAGGTCACTCGTTATACCAACATGATGAACCTATTATAAATCCATTAGCAGTACAAGTGTACTGGGCATTCTTAAGATAAGGTGGTTTCATATAATTAAGGTTTTAAGACTCATAACGCTGACTATACTGGACATTGGGTTCCTGACCTTCGGTCTATATAGGCATCAATACCTTTTGACCACCTCAACTTAGACTTAAGCCACTTGATACAGTATCTCATTGGTTGCACATACACTCATTATTTTTCACATACAAAATGTACTTAATTCGAAGTTAAAAACTGTTTATACTTAAAAAGATACATGTCGTTTCTTTTAACCACTTGATATATTCATATTTATATAGCTTTCGCATTACCCATGGTTCTATTATCTTTGAGTCGTGTTGTTTTTTCGGTAATGTTAGTGCAAATTCTTAATTGGTGATACTATTCTTTTTGTTGTTTGGGGATGATTTTATTATTATTTCATTTAAAATTTGGTTTTAATCCGATTGAAGGGGTATTGATTGTGTTTTCGTTAGTATCAGCTCGTTTGTATATTACCTTGAGAAAATTGAGGATATGTATTGTCCCTCGAAGGAGTAATAAATGTAAACCAGATGTTGGGAACTGTTTTTATTAGGTTTTCTTGTCGCTAGCATGCATACCCATACTATTTAATGTAAATTAACTACTGAATCTGTGTTGGTATCTATTTCATTGAATAATACTGATAGTTCATTACCATAGTGATCTTTTTTTAATTATATGTGTTTATATTTATATAATCATACATCCCATGATGATTAGCTTCGATTAAAAGGGGTTTGTATGGTCACCTTTTCTTCAAGAAAAGGAAAGAAGTGGTTTTAGTATTATATTGGAAAACTACAAATAAATTTCAAACACAAAACTAGATTTTAAAATTATTAAGTAATAACAAACTGTTCCGTTTCTATTGATTAAAAGTCAGAACTTGATTACCCCCAGCTAAGGAACACCTTATTTTACAGCGTGACCTCAAAAGAAGGCAGAGTTGTCAAGGCAGGCACATACCGGTGTGCGCTGGATATAGAACCAAATAAAATATCATATGAGTGTTTGTTTGGGATTTACCAAACGACATTAATAAAAGCAGTACCTGAAAATCAAATGAATATTACCTGGTGTTCTCTATCACCGGGTCGGGATTTTAACCATATGAAACTGTTTATGTGTTGGGAAAACTCAAGTGCTTGATACCAGGGCAAACAATGGCCACCGCACTCCAAGAATTTTTGAATCGATGACCTTCGATGATAGCTGTTAACTGATAAAAGTAGATGTTATGTCCATTTTCTATGTTTATTTTAACCTCTAGCGTGATATACTTGTTCTAATTTATCAAATAAGTGGCCTAATACCCTGCCAGACGTTAGTCCGACTGTGGGGGGAGCTGCCCGCCGTCCTTATAGATATAGTTATTTACCTGTGGTGTTGTACAGTGTACTTATACAAAATCTTACCGACGGAAACTAACGAGAAATGGACGGTCTAAACACGACATGTGATGTTACTTCAACATGTCAACTGACATGTAGATTATTCTGGATATCCCTTGTAATGTGTTAATGTCATGTTTACTTTGTATTCAGGGAAGCTGGAAGTGAAACAATGGGAACAGAATTAATGTTCACAGGTAAGTGCTTTATTTGTTACAATAAAATGATACATGTTAAGTCTGCTGTAATTTTATTATATTATTTCAATTAAGTGCTTTACCTAGATGAATGTAACCCAAGTATGTCGCTATGTTGGGATTACATGCATACAAATGGATTAAATCAAAATGCCATCATTAATATGTTTTATGGGTCTGTATAGCTTTATTTAGGTAGTGTAACAAAGAATTCAATGTAAAAACACATTAATTGGGTTATTTAGAACATTAACCACGGTAAAAAAGAATCCAATGTAAATATATTATATACAGTATATATGTAACCGTTATTATTTTAATAGATGATTTAACGTTCCTATTATTTTCCATTTTCAACACGTTTCGCTTGTCAATCAGGAGGTAGATTTTTTAAACAACCATAGTGGAAGTTTTCTGCTACGGGCTGCAAAATTTTCCCTTAGTTCTTCACACTTATTTTACCAAGCAACACTGTTTTGTTTATTATAGAACATTTTGTTCTAGATTGGTATTTAGCGTCTGTATGAAACAACATGAGTTGTCTCCCTTTCCGCGAGACTGCAGATAATATTGTTGGCATTAACTGTTTATAAATTTTAATGTTATAAAACTAATAAAATGTCACTGAATTTAGCCAATTTTGAATACAACTACAGATAACGTAAGACTACCAATCAAAGTTGTTCAACGTTTTGAGATTCCTTATCTTTATCTGACTTCCACTTGACACTCTTCTGTAATTTAACCCTGATATGACCATGATTTGATTGGAAGGTTTCTTTAATAAAGCAGAGGTTTGTTCTCGTCTGATCTCACTTGTTATTGTCTGATCTCCCTTGTTCTCGTCTGATATCTCTCGTTCTCGTCTGATCTCCCTTGTCTTCGTCTGATCTCCCTCGTTCTCGTCAGATTTCCATTGGTCTCGTCTGATCTCACTTCTTCTGGTCCTTACTGTGTTTTCTAGGAAGACATTGCTCAAATATTACAATGCTATAGAATGGTGTTGTATAATCAGCAGCGCCGAATTCGACATCGCACATCTAGGTAGTTTTAACTTTCATTTCGAAGCCAGCTTATGATACCTGAATGAACAATTGTCTAAAGAAGGCAACAGTGTAAACTTTGTACTAGCCATCGAAACGTCACACATTTAACATTTCCTGTGTAACAAATATCATTACATAACCCATAAACAGAATCTTTATATCTGTAATTTTTTGTTATCTGTAAATGTTCATACCATGTTTACTTTAGAATATAGATATATTATTACGCTTGTAAGAAGCATGTTTATTAGTTTGAACATTATGTTCTATCGTTTCGTCTCATGACGTAACAAATGACGTTGACGTTTGCAACGCCGTCTCTGATTGGCTAAAACAACGGCGGCGCAATTTCATAGAAAAATAGTCACTCAAAAAATTTGAAATTTCACTGATTCATATGTCTATGTAATGGAGCTTATCTAAATGATATTTTTTGTATTGACAGGATCGTGTGTACCAATTAATAGAAAGGAGTGTCCTGTCGGAACTCACCTTATCAACCCCTGCACGTGCCAATCCTATTTTGTGTGTAATACGAACTATGCTGTTATCAACCAGACATGCGCAGGAGGAACTTTCTATGACCACACCAAAAATGCATGTGATACGCAGATCAAAGTGGAAATTAACGACATATGTAGAAACTCGACACCATGGATACAATGCCAAAACGTTACGGGCGGTAAGTCGTATATGTCACGAGAAAAGGAAATAAAAATATTAATCTTAAAAAATCAGAAACCTTTGCTTTGTATTATGTACTATTAATTGTCTTTTTTAATCATACATATAAAGAGTCAGAAACCACTGTATTGACAGAAAATCACCCTGATAGTAATAAGAAATGTAGATGATGGTATCCACATGCTACGAGATGTAAACTAATTATACATACAGGTAAGCTAAAGATACCCATTCGGTTCGTTTTATGGTATTTCACAATAGTTTTAAAGATTAATCAATTTTCATTTCTTAAAACTTAGGAGGTGTACATTGAAGATTAAATTGCAAACATATAATTACTACTTCAATAGGAACTCGATGGTAAAGTTTACCATTTCATCAGATGTCCATTTCATAAACCCCATACAAAAATTGTATCATTACTTCCAAAACAAGTTTGGGGTCAAAAAGTATAATTTTCTGTTAACAACGACACATGCTTTATTTCACCGAAATTTTTCTTGATATTTATAAAAACAAAGTGCTTCATTTATCAACAAAGAAACCCGTAATACAACTATCATTACTTCCAAAATAGGTTTGGAGGCAAATAGTGTGATTTAGTATATTTACCTGTTTAGAATATATGTAAAATGAAATTATCGAATATATCAGTAATGGAAACACAGAAATATTTCTTTAACTACATAATTAATTACATATCGACAAAAATATTTCTAAACGCATGTGAAGGTGTATGGAATCGGTTAAGTCAGAAACACTGGTTGCCAATCCACGTCAACCATTCATTTGATTAAATTCACCTTATCATTCCATCAGGCTTATGAATAGCCAAATTCCGAGTACTAGTAAAAACCCCTACATGTGTTAAGAATTTTTTTGACAATATACAGGATAGTTTCACAAATACTACAGTACATTTTCATTCAAGCTTTGTACGTCAGAGAATTTAGTAGTGCAATTTATTATACTGTATATATATATAATATATATATATTTATAAAAGAAATACATCGTATTTTTTTGTCCCCAAAATTACTATTTCGTTTTATTGATGCGCAAGAATAGTACGAAAGCCGATTGGGCTCATTTTGGTAGAAAAAATGCGTTATTACGCTAAACTTTTGGCGATATTACGTTAATGTTTGGCGTTATAACGCGAAACTTTCGCAAAACTTTTGGCGTTATTACGCGAAACGTTTAAACAAGTAATATTTTGTTTTATGATGTTATACCAACCCGATTTTCATAATCGGAGTTATTAAAAGCAAATCAACTGTAAAGCGGTATCTAGATCAATTGGCATTAACAAGATGTCAGATTTAAACGATGTTTCAACATTTATTTTCTCGTCCATATTTGTGGCTTCCGGAATTTAAATGTGGCTTCCGAGGGCTCAAACAATGTAATTATATATAGTATTTTTCGCGTTATAACGCCAAAGTTTCGCGTAATAACGTCGAAAGTGTCTTCTTCCAAAATGAGCCGAATCGGCTTTTGTAGAATAGCACTATAAATTGAAATTCACGGGGGGGGGGTGGTAGTATGAGTTATAACAACTTAGGAAACTATGAAAGAAATAAAGGAAACTACGTCATCCTTACCTATGTCAAATGTTGACATCCGGTCTGTACTGTGAAAGAAATAAAAAAAACAGCCTTTATAATCAAGTTGATTGTGGACTTTATGTTCTCTCAATTCACTCAGCCTTTATAATCAAGTTGATTGTGGACTTTATGTTCTCTCAATTCACTCATTGATTTATAAGATCTGTAAATCATAGTCAACGGTCATGTTGTCATCCAATCAGAAGAGTCTATTCTATGTGATGTAAAACCAGAATTTGATCCAATAATTGCAATAATTACTTGATATTTATAGAGTTGAATTAAGCCGTCTGCGATATGTGTACATAAATTCTCTTTAGGTTGTTTTAAAGTTGCTTGATATGGCTTTAACCTAAATTTGAATATCTGTATTTAATATACAAAAATGAAAGGTAACGATACATGGAATGTTTCATTTTCGATATCCAATAACAATTTTAACATCTATCATATGAAATTAATGTAGAAACTGACATTAACGACAGATACTGAAATGTTTTCTCTGTCGTTCATGAATGAGTGAAGCGGTCTAGATCTGTAAGAGTTGACAAAGTAAAACTTGTTTTGAAACACGTAATCAAAACGTTTAACTGAAGAGCTTTCATTATAATCGGTATGTTCATTATAAGACAAACAAAAAACGGTATATATTGTAAATGAAATAAATATTTCCTAAAGATGCAATTATTTGATATTATCTCTGTTGATTCCTCGCTTTGCCCTCGTCTTCCAGCTGACCTTGGAAAACTGGCACAGAGATGCGGAGGCGTTCACATTCCGTCCATGACATCTACTGCAGCGCCCCCAGGCGGAGAGTCAGGGGGAGATAACACTGGCCTAATTGTAGGTGTAGTAGTGGCCTGTACTCTGTTAGTGGTCGTCCTCGCCATCCTTGTATACTGTTGGTACAAACGTCAAAATACAGGCACGGCCAGGTAGGTATCCTCTGTAATATTGATCATCTTCATGTTGTACTCGACTATATCCAGTTTATTTTTCTTCAAAATAATTCACAACATACAAATGTAGTATCCGTCGAACACATACTCATACCAGCAGACCATAGAACCTGACACACTCGTCCATATGAACAATAACAATAATCTCCTCCCTGTGGCAGCAGCACAATGCACCACACTCGAGGACATCGAAACACTCATTCCCCACGTAGCCCCTGCAGCCCTCACGCACATCCACTGCATATCTATACATCTTTTAAGCATTGATGTCACTATGTTTCAATTTCATCAGGGTATGAAAGAATTTTGTTTGCAAACTTTGTGAAACCGCGTAAGAAAAAAATATAGATATACCGATGCCTCTTTATCAATATCATCTTCCGAATGAATACCCAAAATTCATGTCAATTCAATTCACTTTGCATGTAAGGCTATTCATTAAATTCTAATTTATTTTCATTCGGACAGCTTATGTATATATTACGTATTTTGTGGAACATTAAAACAAACTTATTCAATGAATTTCATAAAACAAGTCCTATAGCTCTAGACATACAGATATCAAAGTAGAAATGTGATGATGCATTAATTAATTCTAGTTACTTTTGATTAAGAACAAAATGAAACATTTGATAATTTAGTTTAATTAGCATCTTTTAGGGTTTGAAACAATTTCAATTTCAATTTCAATTTCAACAATATTTTATTGATATTATGTATATCGATAGGATTGGACATCAGGCTACGCCTATTTAAGTCCTCTCCAGATCATATTTTAAAGTATATACATGAATTCATTCTGCAATTCATTAATACATATATTTATATATACAAATAAATTGAATCAGTTACAGCATAGTGATAATAATATTAATAATTAATAATTAAAGGGGGATAACTCCAATTTTATTTTTAATAGAAAAATTTTCAGAACAAGTTTATTTATTTGGATTTCATATTCCTAATGATTGTAGTTTTTGGATAGGGATAAGAAGGGTTTGAAACATGTAAAGGTTAAAGAATTATTGGCTTTTCCATTGTAAGAATTGAACAGTTTTAAATCTCATTTGCAATTTGACGAATACATTGTTATATTTTGACTGAAAAAATAAAATAATATTTTTAATGAATAAATGAAAATAAAAAGGCTAAAATTTCTTCACTATAGAACAACTTGTGTGATAAAACCAATGGAATCATGATCGATTAAGTGGATACAATGTATATATATCAGATCTTGATGCTTTTGCTTTGCCTCAGACTATTGCTAGATTTGTGATGTTGTAATGTCGAGGTACTTGTATTTACAGAAATCTGAAAGACCACAAGGACAGTATCAACAACCCGAGTTATTTTAACAAGCCAGAACGTATAGAGAGTGTGTATGCACAGATCGACGATAATATGGTAAATAGTTATACATTATATATAGGAAACAGTGACATGTCTATCCTATCCTTATCATCTAGTCGTCCAACACCCGTTTAAATCAGGGCATGTTTGATGAAAAAGCTATCAGCCCTCATTAAAAACGTTATCAATTGCAGGCATGATTATAAACATCGGTAATTCATAGAAAGAGTATTTATCTGATTTTTCCGGGTTAAAAAACTGATGTTTGTTCACTTTTCGCGAACAGTAAAAAAGAAATCAGATACATGTATGTATTAGTAAGCTTAAGTTACATTGACCAAATTCTGTACGAAGCATGGTAATGAAATTCGATAAAGAAATAAAACAAAATCACCTAGAAAACGCCCGTTTAGATTAAAACGCTCCATGGATACTTTTTGCTTTTTGTGTTACAGTCGTTCAAAAAGAAATAACTCCTTACATTTTTATACGTAGTTTCTAGTTTTTGGCCTATGTCTTCGAATACCATTTTGTAAAGGGCTAATGGTTCAACAGATGAAATAATTGAAAGATAGGATATTTACATTAAGAAAATAAGGATATTCATTTTTGGCTCAAAGTGACTACCGAAACCAATTTTCACATGTTTATCAAAGTTATAACAAAGACATTCACGATGAATTTAACATTTATGAAATTGGCTAGCTTTTGGAACCCTATCTTGGTCTCTTATAGAGCTGCTGGGTCTTACGAAAATCTTTGTTTTATCTACTTTGGTTTTCTTTCGAAGCCATCTTTTAAATGCATCGGTTCAATAATGACAAACACTACCCTTTTCCTTTTCTACAGAACAGTCCGGCATATAACTCCAACACGTTATCCAGCACACGGCCCCCTCTTCCCGGGAACAGACCTCCATCCTCCCAGTCGTCGACAGCTAGTGGCATAATAAGCCTCGATGTGAATGGCAAGGACCCACGTGTTCTCGATCTGGAGAGTGTATATGTGGAACCTTCAGAAAGTGGTCACGTCCCAAAGGTGATGAAAAAATCGAACACAACGGATTCTAGAACCGATTCTGAGTATACCGATATTTTGGAACCAGAACCTTCAGAGCCAGCTAATGAGGACACGGCTTCTCCTTACGACAACTCATGGCAAATGTAGTACCAAGGATCTGACAAAGGAAGCACTTAAAGAAATACTCGGATTTTATTATCGCCAACCTTTCGTATGTTCTTTCTTCTTATCTACATATATCTGTTATATTGGGGGTTATATTGGAGGAAGAAGACAATTAACTCATTTGCTAAACGGACCATTGGGAGGAGAGCATTGCTGTCAGAAATTGTAATTGATGAATTTAAAAGTTAGTAAGAAATGGTTTAAAGTTCATAAATTTCTCCCTTCAAGACAAATTTGTTTGTAAATTGTTGCATTTAACATTGATAGAAGCATGTTGACTTGTTCATGTAGGCTTTACCGGGACTAAATTTACCTTTACTCGAATATTTTTATTTGTGCGGTAAAAAGACCACAGTAAACCACTTCACACATTCACATATATAATACTGACACCTGGTGTTATTGGACAGGCATTATAAATGTGTCCGTTACTCGTCACACAGGAGGAGAGGATATTGTCCAATTTTTGCATAATACGTATTGATAGATATTTATTATATAAACAATAACGTGTGATATTTCATTATATGATGTTTAAGTCTCTGTAGTGTACATTGATGATGTAATCAGCTGTTACAGAGGTTTTTGATGCTATAGGATATATGATATCCTATGATGTCGTTTACAAATAAGGTCATACATCGTCATTTTGATCTGTCGGAGTTATTTCCCTTCGTTGCACTCCGTAACGACGATGCAAGCAATGGGAAATAACCCAGACAGATTAGAATGAGGCGTAATATGAGACGTGTTTTGATAATGCAATTATAGCTTGCGTTTCTATGTTGTAAAGTGATGATGTCGAGAGACAATTGTTATTATGTATGTAGGAAAACAAGGCTGACATTTCACTATTACTATTGAATGATTTTATTGCAGTTTGTGTCGTTTAGTGCCGATATTTGTAACTGTTAAACATCAGACATGTTCAACTGCGCTGTATATTTGAAATATCCTTCTTATATTCGCTATTAAATGTACACTGTGCAATAATATACAGTACAGCCAGTTGTTTTCACGAGGATTATGTTATTTTGCATTTTTTTGGGACATCGGCGTGATCAGCATGGAATTATATAAGTCTAAATAAATGAATTTTAAATTTTAGGCAAGATCGTTTTCTTTGATTAAGTGATAATCGCGAAATTTCTACCCCGCGAAAATGAAAAGGTACGATAAGCATAGCGTCACAAACGTGCTTCATGGTTCACACACTCCGAATGATTGTCATCGCCGAGACTAGTGCTTTGTAGTACGTGTACATGGTGTGATGGTAGAAATGGATTCTGAAGAATGCAGGATGTCTAAATACACATAACTGGGTATTTGATAAGCTTTCTGTAAACCAGATTACTTTCGCTTGCGATTGTAGTTCACGAATGTCGTGTTTAGAGCAAAAATTAGCTCCTGCGAACACAAATGGTAAAAACATTTTGTCATTACGCTTTGTGGCACAAACCAAAAGCGCAAAGGTAAGACGCTGCAGAAATAATGTGGTCTACAGTGGTATACAACATACATGCAATCTACTTTAAATTTTAAGTCAACGACTCAAACAAAATAATCCGATAAATTTAAAACATTTGCCTATACTTTTTTTATAATATGCGATAAAATAAGAATATAAAGTTGTTGATCAATTTAGTGTAAAAATTAAGCGTTTACAAACCAGAAATATCAGCCAGGATTGCGAGTTAGTTATAAAGTGCATTAAATTAATTAATTTTAGCAAAATGAATTTGCTTGCATGAATGATGTATAATTCATTAATTCCAGATAGTTACAGTATGGAAGTGCTAAGTGCTACCTGCCTAAGGCAAACATATATGTATGTGTAAGTGTGTCGATATAAATGTTATAATTTGATTTTGGCTCATCAGATTAAACAAGGCTGTGCCCTTCACTGATATCGCCTCTATCAAGCAGATTTAAAGGTTATGAAGTATACTTCATTCTGCCAATTATTTGTTCTCATATTTTGAAGGTGCGTTTTCTTATTGATGTTGAAATGGCGTTAACTCATTTTTGGCCAATAGGCAAAAAAAAAAGATATTTTATAGAAAACCTTTGTTCACAAAACGTTAGCCATCAATATGTTTTGCAAGTGTTCAAATATATATATATACCATTTATACTGCAATATGCTATATCGTTGCAAATGTTCCTTTCTTGTTTCATATCAAAACAATGTTTTATGTTTTTCTTGTGTATAGATATAAAAAAGTAAAGATAATAGAAATTGTCTGATGGACATCTCATCAACAAAAGAAAAACATTCGTCTACCTCTAATCTGTAAACAGGAATTTAACTGTAACACTTCCATAGTACAGATGTATTTAAATTGGTTCCCTTGCTGCAATATTGTACCTCAAAAAATAAACCTTTGTGTCGTTTTTTTTCGGGTGTAAAGCATAGTATGCCGGATACTTACATTGAATATTCGTTATAAGGGATGTATTTGTCCTCTCGAGCTCATGTTTTGTTCTCCACATACAAGTTTACTTTTGTGTCTTTCCCTGGGTTGTAAAAGTCATAAATTTTAGACCATGTACAAAGTAACTTGCAGTATAATATGTTAACTTTCAATTAATTAGTTTTGTATTCATTATGGGTTTGAAATATATATCACACTTTCTTACTGATACTTCAAGTTATATTAACATTTGCCGTCAATGTAAAGCTAATAACTTTTTACAACCTAGAAAACTTATACAAATAAAATATGTTTTCAGATAATGGATAATGGAAGTTTAGCGGGAATCCATCTTTAATCATTAAACTAAGATTTAACAGTTGTGTTACCTTCATAACTTTCCAAGTAAACATCCGATGTTGTTGGTGGTTGTATGAAAATATATACAATAGATATACCTATATTTAGCTTCAAAATGGCAAATTCGCTTTCTTATAGTTGTGAGAGGAGAAATGGGTTCTTTCCCTAGAACTTTGTTAAAAATCATGTGAAGATATTTGTATTTATACTTGTCGATTTCAATTGTGTTTATGATTTTGTTGTATCATTTCAGAAATAAATATGATTTTATAACTTACTTTGACATTTTATTTTAATTTTTCTCTTCTTATATGAGTAACATTACAAAGTCTTCATAAACGCTTATCAAATCTACTCAGAAATTCATATAACTATTTGTGACATTAAAGTTTTATAACAAGTCTAAACGCAAAATAGCATTTACCCATAAAGCTGAACGTGTTAGTAAACGTAAATAATGTAATGATATATTAGCTTTATTATTTTTAATGGTTTTATTTTCATATCTTTTATTTTAAACTATAACAAAAAAATGCTTATGGTAACAACTGCGGAAACGAAAAATAGGCAAAGGAATGGAAATTTTGTGATACATTTAAGTTGATGTTTTGAATTTTTTGTATTTATATTGGGCGTGATAATGAACCTTCCTAAACTCCATACCATATTTTAAGTTATAACTAAAAGCTTTAAAAGGGAAAAAGAAATAACCGGCACCTTCACCGTGTATAATTTAGCTTCTTGCACAATTTATGCACGCCCCTACCAATCCACCACAAAATAATTATCGATATTTGATGGATTTGTGTAACTATATAGAAACAGAAGAAGGACCTCGTTATCAATGACTTGTTACTCTTCCAATGAATTATAGCTTAGCAAGCATGAAACAATCAACCATTTGGACTAGTGAATACACCAGCGGTGTCTACCTCCTGTTTTCTCAAAAACAATACCTTAGCTCCTAATCAGACACAATATGATAATGGGAGTTAACCATGCTCGTCACCATAACAGTTTTAACCGCGAACTGTATATTGTAAATATGTCACTATTCAAAACAAGATTATCTGGGTCATATATATTTAAAAACAATAAATTACTAATGTATCCTCTAGAATATACCATCAGATTAAGAAACAGAGCAGTAAAAGCTAATTCAATCGAAAACCTTTGATATTAGGCTTGTGTATCCAAAGCTTTATCGTACCACTGATAAAACCATCTAAATGTAAATTTATAATGCAATAACGATAACGCGACAGTTTCGTTAAAAGTCCTTTGAACGTGTACTTAAAGCTGACAATGCAAGTTAAAACATGCATTTCAAATTAAAAAAAAAATATATTAACGAAATATTTTTTTCAAAAATTGTTTCTGAGACATCCCCTAGTTATGACAGTGTGGTATCTAAGGAAGTGGCAGCCATTTTTCTTTTGCTCTGCTTAGTAACCTTCATTGGCCAACCCCCTATATAAAGCACGGGACACTTGACACACGTGTGTCATTCTAACCATGTCTTGTCTCAGATACACATGCCCCGGTATTGCAAATAACAATGTCAAATTGAAAATAAACACTGCACTCACCTGACAATATTTCGTTGAAGTAATAGATGAATGTGTTGCCAGCTATATCCCAACATATGTCCAATACGAACTAATAAAACACTTCAATATACACCAAGTTTTAAACGTACATGTACATCGACACGTGTGTGTCCTTGATAGTTGTCGCTCGTTCGGGGCAGGTACGTAGTCACGTGTACATGGTCAGTTGAGTGCATCGAGTACGATGATACACGTGGAGATATGTGGACGGATTATTGTTTGGATTTCTATTCACTTGCGTTGGAATTTTATTTTGAGAAACATCTTAAGAACAACTTAGAGGAGTTGACATGTTTTCTTGCTAAAAAAGTCCCATATAGTTTTACAGGTGAGGGTTTTGTTTACCTATTTGAAGGTGATATATACTGTGGACTGCTAGGTGTATGGGTACATGAATGAGCGCACGTGTGTCGATTCACGCGCTTTATATAGGGGTCGGTGAGTCGTC
>SAYR01013298.1:158007-188412 GCA_004382745.1 Argopecten irradians irradians
TAATAGATGAATGTGTTATCAGCTATATCCCAACATATGTCCAATACGAACTAATAAAACACTTCAATATACACCAAGTTTTAAACGTACATGTACATCGACACGTGTGTGTCCTTGATAGTTGTCGCTCGTTCGGGTCAGGTACGTAGTCACGTGTACATGGTCAGTTGAGTGCATCGAGTACGATGATATACGTGGAGATATGTGGACGGATTATTGTTTGGATTTCTATTCACTTGCGTTGGAATTTTATTTTGAGAAACATCTAAAGGACAACTTAGAGGAGTTGACATGTTTTCTTGCTAAAAAAGTCCCATATAGTTTTACAGGTGAGGGTTTTGTTTACCTATTTGTAGGTGATATATACTGTGGACTGCTAGGTGTATGGGTACATGAATGAGCGCACGTGTGTCGATTCACGCGCTTTATATAGGGGTCGGTGAGTCGTCAGAATGTAAAACAAAAATGGCTGTTCTCAACCGGGGAATGTCTCATAAACGATTCTTGAACAACGAGTATACTTATTTCTAAAAAAATCATTTTAATAATTTTAACTTGCATTGTCAGCTTTAAGTTCTCATTAACAGTCTGAACATACTGAATACATAATGATCTACCAGCTCTTAATATACATTAGTTTTGTAGTACTTACTAAACCTTGTACAGTGTCATAGATATATATGCGCCTTCCTGCAAAGAATATGAAATATTCCCGGTAATACTCCATCAATTAATGTAGTATCGTATACAGTAATTATAAAACAGTCTTTGTTACTTTGGTTAAAAAATAATTCTATTAGAGATAGGGTATAACTCACGTGTATAAAAATGCATTGGCCCATATTGCTATTGTCATTATTTTAGTTTTCAAGTGTTCACGTGCAAAAAATGTTCAATCATTACGGATTCTTAGTACAGGTCTACAAAAGAAAATAACTTTGACATCTTACGAACAAAATGTGTTGTGTTTTTTGTTTTTTGGGGTTTTTTTGGTTTTTTTTAACCATTTTGCCAATTGAGTTTGTGAATGTATGTAATGTAATGAACCTTTTACGTGTATACTATTTTGTTTGCATTTGGTGAAATAAAAATAATTGTCCTACCTTAGATGTCGTCACGGTGAAATATTAAACTATGAAAAATAATGTTATCGTATCACTTTCCTAGAGATAAGTGTTATATCTCAATTAACTGTCTAAGTAACTACGTAGCTGGACTAGACGCTACGTGTATCACAATATACAGTAAGTATTAACGCATAATGATAGATACCTCATATGTGATAATAAATGGATATCAAACTTCTGAATAAATTTATTTCTGCTTCAAAAGTTAATCTAATGACTGACCTGTTAGGCGTTACCAAATTAATAAAGTATTCTGATGATTAGGATTTATATCGCACCTGCACGTGATAAGAAATTACCAAATTAATAAAATATTCTGATAATTAACATTCATAATATCTATGAACAGAGGCATGGTATGTTGATGTCTATATCATAACAATGCATCTCAACTCTGGGAGGTTCGGAAATATAACATATGGACATTTGATATGTTACTAGGATCAAGGCTATCTTGTTTATTTAGTATTCTTTATCATATAGTGTAGATGTTAAGATATCGTTTTAGACATATTCCATGACATCAATACAAATTTTGTCTGAAGTAAATTAATTTTACCTTGCATGTCAAATTCATACAATTCATAAAATCGATCATTCAAACCAAACATGAGCTGTATATCGAGATAAGGAGCATGGGAAACCACTGCTGTGTTACGCACAATTGATGTGGATTCAAAATCCAGTTTGTCTCGAGAGGTGGACTATAACACCACAACTCTGACGGTCTCTGTTGTGCAAACACAGACATTGACAGAAAGAATGGGTATTTGGGAGGGGAAATGGCCAGCTTATTAGCTCTGTCACTGTATAAATGACCACATTACGTGGATTAATATCCAAATATATCCTGAAGGTAAACCTATTTATCATATCTTAAGTGGGATCTAGCTATTCACTTTCAATACACCATCCCATCGAACAGCCATTAGTTGTGACTAGCGGTAACTGGCCACTCCAAACAACCCTCGCCTCCTTATAACGTATATTGGGGTCAGAAGTTGAGATCTGGACGTGCAAGGCCATACACATTCACCGACAATGTCCACACGTCGAAGGGACAACCGTAAAAAGTCACAATTACAGTCATATTCAGAGAGTATCCACTTGTCTAGGAGACAGCCGTAGAAAGTCATCTAAAACGTAACTCTTTCATATCATTATTTTTCACCTGAACAAATCGTCCATCGCTTTTGAAGTAAAACGCCTATACAGATGGTTGGTACCTTAACCAAAAAGGCGGTGTGACTGCGTGTGCAGAGAGCATACTAATATATGTATGTGAAGTGGACGAATAGACAATGTCAACATTCAGTGTGTGTATCAGCTATAGAGCTATTCCATTAGGTGTTCCTACAGATATGGACCTCCAGTAAATTAGCGTGATTGTCACCTGGGATATGTGCTCGTAACGACAAACATCCGAGCTGTGTGAGTAGGCTTTCAATTTACTGGATGACTGCCTCGAGAGACCATCGCCGTTGTAACTGCGAGTCGACATGGGATGTAATTAATACACGGTGTTAATGGTAATATCATAACCGTAATACCCTACCTAGCGCACCAAGCCAATTAGCACTACTTAACATGACTTCTATTACCGTAGGTGTGTAAATCAATTTACATTATTGTGCTTTCCCAGTGTTTTCTCTCATGACAACCCGATTTGTGTATTGCTGCTCCTAGGGGAACAAAGGAATATATATTATGTGGAGTTTTTTGTAACAAAATATAAAATTTGTGTCTGGCGAATTAGTATTTAATTTCAACTATTTGTTTCAAGGGATCTTTAAAGATGTGATATGCTAAAATAGTCAACCATGACGAAGGACGCTTTCCTAGATGAACTAAACGTTCATGCCAAGAGGGAAGCACCGCCTGTAAACAATGCCTGTGTACCGGACATTTACAATAAACTGGACGCTGATGTAATCGAACGCACTCGGGTGGTCAACGCGATGCTGGACAAGCGTCTCCTTGTGCAAGAGAAAGTCCTCAATAAATACCAGCACCAGGCAGAGGTATATCACAAGAGACAGAAACAAAGGGTGAGTCAGGAACTGAGGAAAGTTCAGCGGAGACTTCCAAATATGGCCGACTTCCATCCCAGCATGGAAACAAGCAAACAGATTAAGACACTACGTCAGGTTCAGTGTCACGTACATACACCTGTGGGATTCACAACGACGCCCAGGGAAATTAAAGGTATTCCGGCTGAAAAGGATAACAACCCATTCTGTGGCCGATTCTTCTCACATCATCTGCCTACAAAAGCCAAATGGTACAAGGATATACCTAAACCGTCCAGATCCATGTACCGGCATTTGGGGCTTCCTCCGCACGCTGTAAACAGGCGGGTGGTCCTGCTCATGTCCAGGGGACTAAGTGCCAGTGACAATTTCCTTGCAGCGGGGCTTGTACCTCCAATCGTCGCAGAGGACAGAGAGGCGATGAATGACAACGATGATGCCATGACAATATAAGCAATCGCAGAAACGTATTTATGCATCGTTTGTATATTATCTAAGTGGTAATTATAGAAATGGTCCAACGCTTGAGGAAAATATACAGTCTATGTAATACGTAAAAATACTGGTATTTCGCTAATGTATGTTAGTCGGAATGGAAAAAATAACGAAATCTAGTTTTAAAATAGTTTGATTTTTACATGTTTAATGATAAGCAGAGTTTTGCAGTTTTGACAAAATATGAACAATAATTGACATTTTTAATAGTTCAATTGCAATTCTAAAGCATTTATTCTTTATGTTACTATAAATATATATGACTATATACGTGTAGGTGAGTGATTAAGAAACTTAATCAAAACAAGATAAATAATCATGATATTGAGAGCTAATGGCAATGCGTTATATAATGGAAATGGACATGACTATTTATGTATTGCTTCCAATACAGCATCTACTTGCCTTCTTTTTGTTTGTGTCGATAGAGAACACATTATTGAAGTCACAATCAGTTCCTGCGCCCAATCCCATTAAGATCTCTGGCGTAAAGCAGTACAGTATCTGTTCCAGTGATAACACTCAGTTACTTTGTTAATGTTAAACGGCTTTACAATGTTACTCATAATATCATTACAAAAATTCACATAACTTGATTATCACAAATCCTGAACAAATTCACTCTACCAATAATTTTGAAGGTGTCAAATTGAATTTAGATAGATAATACATTGTACATGTAGCGATGAATCATTTGCAGTTGTTTTAAAAGATGGTCTAGATTTGATCAATATCAAAACATATGCATTGGAATAAGATCTTAAAACCAATTACAATGGGCATTGTTCTGTCACCAATTGAACCAATCGTCGTAATCCTTCTGGATTACAAAGATATAAAGGTATTGTTTTATCAAAATCTTACTTAAGTGATTACTTTAAACTTGAAATAAGAATCTTTACCAGAAACATGTGTATTAAATCTATGTTTCTGTCTTTACGATTAAGACTGACCATCGAGTGATTTCGTTTTAGAATATATCATGTTGCATAATAGCTGTGAGATTTACACTCATCACTCACAAGTGTTATAAAATCATATTAGTTATATGAGAGTTATTCAAATATGTTTCCAGAATTCTTTGGTGGATAAAAGTGAGAATCATATATGCGCAAAACTGATGATAATCTCGCTATCATTTATAGATAATATTTTAAAATACTTAACCCAATAACTCAATTTTATTTTAATTTGAACACGTCTATTATAGAGAGTTTATTTGTCAAAATGTTTATTTTGCTTCCAGATTACACATGTCAAAGTATATTAATCCTCTCGTAAATCAAATTTGAAGTAAAATATATATATCATCAAAGTGTTCTTTGGTACCACAATCATTATGATCTCATTCACGGTGTAGATTGTGTACTTTGTGGCCGGTTATTTTCGCGGGGATGATGTTTTCACGATTTCGCGTCACGTTGCTATGACAGCGAAAATTTGATCTGCGAACAGTTGAGAAATGGTTGAATTATTTATAAACGTTTATAGCAAGATAGCCAAAATTTAAAACTGCTTAAAGCTTTTTTTTCTTATCTTTATTTGATATCGTGATTTTATCCGCAAAAATAAAAAGCTATAAGATATTAAACAAGTGTTATGGATTTAGTCATTAAAACATCTATTGACATGCACCCGAATGCCAAATATTTTATGAATTTTAAGCATGTCCCATTTTATTTTTCTATAAAACAATAAACGTTATCATGCATTTGGTACTCGTTCACGGTTTATACTGTTTAGAGTTATTGTCGCGGGCACATTTTCGCCATTTTGCGACTTATTGCAATGATAGCGCAAAGTTGATCCGTAGAATGCTGACAAATGGTTGAATCATTTATACAAAACCCTTATAGCAATATAGCGAAAATTTTAAAATGATAACATAAAGGTTTTTATTTTTAGTTTAAATCGCGAAAATTTGATCCGTGAAAATAACCGGCTGTACGGTATTAAATATAAACTCAACATATTTTTTTATAAAAGGCACTACATACAGGCGTACCATGACTACTGACTTGGCGACTGTCGATACACACAGTACCCTAATGTTATCCTGTGTGCACTGTCTGTTTGTTTTGATTTAACATAGATGTACACGCTTTAGCCATCAAGTCTGACTGGTTATAAGTGCCGTATAACTGGTTATAAGTGCCGTATAAACAACATGTTCTTTTCCTTTTTAAGTTAAGAAGTAAATAGAGCGGATGATTTACATCAAAGTCTACCAGTCTCTAATCTACTTTTTATCAATTAGTTCAAATTCAGCAAATATTACACCATCAATGTAGGTAAGCTCGTCCTGGTACATCAGTCACCACCACCACTACGAGTATAGACAAACCACTCAGCTTAAATTATGATTTGGTTTTTTCTTGTTTACGGTGGGAGGTAAATTCCAAACGACCTGGGCCCAGTTTCACAAACATTCCTTAAATTTAAGGAAATCCTTAACTTGAAATATTCCATAGGAAATTATTACATATGTTAAGGAAGGCTCCTAGTTTTTCCCCTTAATTTTAACTATGGGGAAATTTAAGTTAAGGAATTCCTTACAGTTAAGGAATGTTCATGAAAACTGGGCCCTGACCATAAAATGCAATCAGCTCTTACTGGGGAGAGTTTTGATTGGTCCAACTATAACATTAATTAAAAAAGTAATCGTTCAATTAGATATCCACCTCATCTTACTTCAGACATTGGTACCAAAACTTTCTTATCTTTGTATTAATGGAGTTTTTCTGTTGTTATTCATGGTTAGGGTTTTTTTTTTAAATGTGTTTCAGTGAAGATTGTAACAAAAAGGCTTTGTTCCTCACTGTTAAATCACGCACGTGGTCTTAAGTTCTGTTACGACTCAAACCAATCGAAATAGCTTGGCCGTATTCCGCTGATTCGGTGATTGGTTGGTGATCACGACCTTGTCTTCCCATACGGAAATCGCCCGTGGCTTATTTATCCCGTCCGATGACGTCAGTAGCTCTCTGACGTGTGACCCGTCCTGTGACATCTGTATGACGTTGTTAGATACGAAACCACAAACGTACACGTTCTTTTCTCTGTCCACATCTATTCCCCGTGCCTCCTTTAAAGTTCCGGTCGGCAGGATGTTTGTAATAGTGCGACTATACAGTCTGCTAACTGCCGGCCAGTTAGGCATGTTGCCTTCGAGACTGAAAAAGATGTTCCCTGACCTCTGGTCGGAAGCGAGATGCAAGCAACTAGATCCAATTTTGTGAATGTGTTCTTTTCTACCATTCTGTCTGACATAGAACAAGGATGTGCTTGTACCGACAACAAATGCGTCGTTACAGCACGTGATTCCATGGCATTTGGTTCCAGCAGTTATATCAACCTTAATAGATGACGTAAGGCTCAACTTTGAGTTACTAACTTTGAAAACGTTGATGGTACCTGTTGAAACTATCGCCGCCACGGTACAGTTATCAACGCGGCAAAGTTCGCAAGGTTTCCCACTTAGATCAATCGCGTCTAAGAAATCACCGTCCTCTTTGTACAGCTTGATATTCTTATTTTCTTTGTCAGCAACAGCGATACATCCGCCAGGTAGGAACACGATACCACATGAACTGCACGCAAATCTATCTGAAGGAAGTCTGATGTTAAACCATCCTATTGCCTTCAAGTGGCGTAGGGGAAGGGGTACATATTTGGCTGAGGGCAGAGTCATACGTTGTTTGTGTACTACTAACTTCCCCATGATCAGATTGCTGGCCGTATCGAAATCGGAAGTGTCATACCCATGTGTGATCGTGGTACTTGACGATTCATCGAGTTTCGTTATCAGTCTCATACAGGAGGCCACTTCCGCCTGCCCTTTCTGAAACAGAATAATCGTTCCTACGCTATCCTCCATAGAGGATTCATCCTTGGATGACGCCATAGTTTTATTCACTGCGAGCCTCAGACGTTCACATTCCTGCCTTGAGATTACCAGACTTTCCTTGCTTTCTTTTAATTTTTCCATAATGAAGTCAGTAAGTCCCTTTTGTAGTTTATCAAATCTCGCGTTTATTTTATCTCGCAAATCAGATATACTTCTCAATGCCGTATCCTGGTCACGTGCCAGTTTTTTAATATGTTCATCAATATCCTTAATCACAGCAGTCATGGCTGATGCGTAATATTGCAATGAGGACATTAAAGCGTCGAGCTCCACGCCATTTCTAAGTTTATCTTCCGCCTCCTTCGCGGACATCACCACCTCGCACTTTCTGTGATCCAGTATAATACATCTGCTACATCCAAGGAGCTGATGGGTGTCGCAGAAGTAATCTATCTTTTCGTCGTGCTTTCTACATACATTGACCATGGAGTCACGTGAGGGGCTTATATCTGGGATGGCCATGCCTGAAATTTCCTCAAGATCGCAATCTTCATGAAACATATCGTGACGATTTATTTTGCAATCAAAACAGAAGAATGTATTGTATTGCCTGCACCAGAAGTTTGCCCTTACATCAAGTTTTCCCTGTTTCTCGCATGGTCTACATGATTTAAAAACATCAATCCTCTGTGACATCCCGATCTTGGTCTCGGCTATTCCATAGTTTGGGAACTGTTCGGCCCATTTATCCACTGCTTCTGTTAGGTTTGGTGGTTCAGTGACCTTTCGACACACGGGGCAGGAAAACGCTGGCGTCATTTTCCCTGACATCTCCTTAACTATGTAGCTTCCTAAACATTCCTTACAAAAGGAATGTGAGCATGGTAAGGATTTGGGGTTTTGAAATTGCTCCAGGCATATAGGACACTCTACATGGGGAGATTCTAGGGAATGTTGTCCTATGCTTTCTGTCGACGACGAAGAGTATGGTTTGCTTTCTGCCATGTCCAATTAGAGCTGTGTCTGGGTTTTGTTATTTCCTGAAATATACCAATACAACGAGTTTGACTTTGGCAATACCAAGGAAATTAAGATGCATAATTCTTCATTGTTGAAAGAAAGGTTGAAAATTTCCCGATAAAGTTGTTAGTTTTCGTTTGTTTTACTCACTATCAGCACCATTGTTTTACTCATTTCTATCGCTTTTAGGACAAAAACCTGGTAAACATCAGCGGAATTGGGCGGGTTTATACAACATATCCGGAAGCAATTATATTTTTTTCTATTTATAAACGATAATTGTCGTCAGATAAAAATTGTCAAACAATTAAGACGTTTCATCTGGTTTTCAAATTACATGTAAAATCATCTTACAGTAAGACATATAGCTATTCCACTGCAGAAAAAAAAGTTTTCGTGGAATTTCGGCCTCTTTTTAGTTAACCAATCGTAACACTGCGCAAAGATACCACAGATACAGAGTTGGGTCCTACCAAATAACTTGGAGTATTTAAGGAGCAAATACAAACTTTTGGACTAAGAATGCATAGAAACACAAAATTGTTTGTTGATAATGTTCCAAATCAGAACTAGTAAAAATGTCCTATGCGTAAAAAAGTCAATTCAGTCCGAAACCTTGACATGAAATTAACCTGAATTTCACATGAAGATTTTGTTCATGCCATTTTCTGCTGAATTCCACATCAAATTGAATTTTCTTTACACTGAAAATATATGGACTGTGTATATCACAGATAAAATCCATCCTACAAGCATTTCGAATAACCCCGATGGAATATATAGGCTTAACTATTCTAGCAGATATCAGAAGCGATAGAGTTTTTAAGTAATATAGGTCTACATGCAAGCTGATATATCTATTATATATTAGAAACTTCTCTAAAACATGTGGACTAATATATGTGTTATATGCACTAATATGACTGAATATATAACAGGACATTCTACAATCTATTCTATAACTGTGGATGCGCTCATAGAACATAAAAACAGTGTTCCGGAATTAGATTCCGCCACCGTTTTAAGGTTCCAAGTTTAGAGTTGGTATCAGTAATACATGTAGCTATGGTGTGTTACAATGAAAACACACGGCTTCCTTCACTTGCATACAATGTGTTTAAACAACAAATTGGGTAAACCATATAAAATCAAAATGCATGGTAATGTAATCCATGGTAATACCAGACCAGAAACTACAACCAATTATAATATGTGGTAATACCAAACAAGAAACTACAACCAATTATAATATGTGATAACACCTGACCAGAAACTACAACCAATTATAATATGTGGTAATACCAGACAAGAAACTACAACCAATTATATTATGTGGTAATACCAAACAAGAAACTACAACCAATTATAATATGTGGTAACACCTGACAAGAAACTACAACCAATTATAATATGTGGTAATACCAAACCAGAAACTACAACCAATTATAATATGTGGTAATACCAGACCAGACACTGCAACCAATAAAAATATGTGGTAATACCAGATCAGATACTACAACCAATTATAATCTGTAATAATACCAGATCAGATACTACAACCAATTATAATATGTGGTAAAACCAGACCAGAAACTACAACCAATTATAATTTGTGGTAATACCAGACCAGAAACTACAACCAATTATAATCTGTGGTAATACAAGACCAGAAACTACAACCAATTATAATATGTGGTAATACCAGACCAGAAACTACAACCAATTATAATTCAAGGTAATACCAGATCAGAAACTACAACAAATTATAATTCAATGTAATACCAGATCAGAAACTACAAACAATTATAATCTGTGGTAATATCAGACCAGAAACCACAACCAATTATAATTCATGGTAATACCAGACCAGAAACTACAACCAATTATAATTCATGGTAATACCAGACCAGAAACCACAACCAATTATAATTCATGGTAATACCAGACCAGAAACTACAAACAATTATAATCTGTGGTAATACCAGACCAGAAACCACAACCAATTATAATTCATGGTAATACCAGACCAGAAACTACAACCAATTATAATCTGTGGTAATACCAGATCAGAAACTACAACCAATTATAATTTGTGGTAAAACCAGACCAGAAACTACAACCAATTATAATCCATGGTAATACCAGACCAGAAACAACAACCAATTATAATCCATGGTAATACCAGACCAGAAACTACAACCAATTATAATTCATGGTAATACCAGACCAGAAACTACAACCAATTATAATTTATGGTAATACCAGACCAGAAACTACAACCAATTATAATTTGTGGTAATACCAGACCAGAAACTACAACCAATTATAATCTGTGGTAATACAAGACCAGAAACTACAACCAATTATAATATGTGGTAATACCAGACCAGAAACTACAACCAATTATAATTCAAGGTAATACCAGATCAGAAACTACAACCAATTATAATTCAAGGTAATACCAGATCAGAAACTACAAACAATTATAATCTGTGGTAATACCAGACCAGAAACCACAACCAATTATAATTCATGGTAATACCAGACCAGAAACTACAAACAATTATAATCTGTGGTAATACCAGACCAGAAACCACAACCAATTATAATTCATGGTAATACCAGACCAGAAACTACAACCAATTATAATCTGTGGTAATACCAGACCAGAAACTACAACCAATTATAATCTGTGGTAAAACCAGACCAGAAACTACAACCAATTATTATCCATGGTAATACCAGACCAGAAACAACAACCAATAATAATTTGTGGTAAAACCAGACCAGAAACTACAACCAATTATAATTCATGGTAATACCAGACCAGAAACTACAACCAATTATAATATGTGGTAATACCAGACCAGAAACTACAAACAATTATAATTCATGGTAATACCAGACCAGAAACAACAACCAATTATAATCCATGGTAATACCAGACCAGAAACTACAACCAATTATAATTCATGGTAATACCAGACCAGAAACTACAACCAATTATAATTTATGGTAATACCAGACCAGAAACTACAACCAATTATAATCTGTAGTAATCCCAGACCAGAAACTACAACCAATTATAATCCATGATAAGACAAGAAACTAAAACCAAAATTATAATCCATGGTAAAACCACACCAGAAACTACAACCATTTATAATTCATGGTAAAACCACACCAGAAACTACAACCAGAGCAACCCAGTTCATAAAGATGTGGTCCGACACATCAGAGAGATCTAGCACTAGGATAAACTCGTTGAAAATATTCCCTCAGCATACTAAAAATCGATTAGGAAGAACTCATTCTCCGTTCTGATTGCTTCAATATGGAAATATGGGTTAAGAATCATTAAGAATTACCATGCAATGCTATTAGATGTAGGTATATGCTTTGTGTAATTTGCAGTTTAAACACATTGTATACAAGTAAAGGTAGTCGTTTACATCTAAATGATCCACACATAAAGTAGAAGTATGAAAAGGCTCCTTCGTTCAGGCTGAATCCTACTCACCTTTCCAATCTCCGTAACCACAGGCTAGGTAGGCCTATATATATCACGTGCATCGACCTTTATAATTACTGTGCAATGTCCTTGTGAATCTAAGTCAAAAACCGGAGTGCGAGATATACCGTCAACTCCGATCCGGAACCTCCACATGCATACTTTATCATATATTCTTGTGTAAAAAAAATCAAAATATAACCGGAAACATTGTAAAGAGGAAAGGAAGTAATCACAGAAATTGTTTCGAAATGATTGATTGGGTATAGCCGTTCCCGGGTACATGTATATATGTTCTGTCACAGGGATCCGAGAACAAGCTACAGTTTATATAATAATGGACCCACCAGAGTGTCCCAAGACCATTTTAGACGTTTTAGAGGTCTAGATAAAAAATCTGTAAAATTCATTCTCAGATCCATGTGTGTTGTGTCAGAAGCCAAACGGCTTTACAACGGACAAGACAAACGAAAATTATAAAAAAAAATGTTGCGTTCTAATGGAATGCTAGCTATAGCTGTCTCGTATGGTTCAAACATGCTATATGAATTTATGTTTTCAGTATAATACCATTTACAATTGCAGGCACGTGTGACAAAGACCACGAGGTGCACAGCACTAAAGGGGGAAAGTGTGGGAGGGGCCTCCCACATGTTAGGGTCTCGGCCTCCCTCAGAATTTTTTAATAGTTTTTTCCAAGATACCTTCATGAAATTCTTGTAAAATTGGAAGGTTGTGTTTATTACTGAAACTTTTTAAATTTTAATGTGCCATAACCTGGCGAATTTGACTTTTTTGTTCCTTCCGTAATCTATTGAAAACCACCAGGTTTATGAATTAATAATGAATTAAGCTGTGAAACCATTCAATTAGACAAACCAATATGTATGATGCTTTACAAACATTAGTTACAAAACCTACACAGAATTTATGCACTGTATATTTTTTTTGTTTTATGTCTTATGCATGTTTGGATGGAAACACACCCGCAGAAATCACTTATCACTTATAATTACTATTATTATGCCTCATGTTAATAACAATGTCTGTGATTAGTTGAAACACCTTGCATGACAGGAAAATAAAACATCGTATTACCCTGGGGCACGTGCCCCTATGGTGACCACCCGTCTTTCACACGGAGTTATCTCCCCTTCCGATCGTACAGCAATGACGGACGAAGAGTAAAACTTCATTTTTTACTTACTGCACATATATTTAACTCAAAGTAGATAATTGAAGTAATAAGCCCTCGGGAAATATTACACATTCGAGTAAATAAACCTTCATATCACACTGCCATCGGGGCCATAAATGCATAACACCGTAAAAAAGAGAAATGAAAGTGTAGACCACAACTTTAGATTCATGGAGTGAACGTATGCACTCATAATGATTTTGACAGTACTTTCAAAAATGATTTCAGTCTTTATTTGTACTTATCAAAATCTATGCACTGTAAGAATCTTAGTTCTCAAAATGTTGGCAGTTTCTGTGATCAATAAAATAAATAAGGCTCTTCTTGAGTATTCGTGAGTATTAACATCACAGCACATATAACTATACTTTCAATATTGGCGTTTAAATATAATATATGTTCATGATTGTAAAAAAATTACCATTGATACATTGGTATATCAGAGATGTAGTATACTATATAAATTTCTGTGTAAATTAACAATAAAAAGTCTGTTGACCGGGCGACATTCAATTTATCTGTTACCCAAATAGTACTCATATTGACTATAAACTACAATTTGGTAATTTGGTGAAGTATTTTCTCGATATAAGGGTGTTTCCTAAAACATATTGAATCCCAATCGCTAACATTTGGTACACAAAATCTCACTCGCGGCATTTTGAAGAGTTTACTAAAATCATGATAAATTGTGTGCCTTTTATCATAAAGTAGTTTCTATTGCACGAAAATAAATAAATATAGAGCTGTATTAACATTGAAAATTAATACAACCTTTGCATAGAAAAATATTGCACTTGCACTAAAAACAGTTACGTATGCTGGAATGAAGGGCTACAAAGTTTGTTCAAATGAATGACCTTGACCTACAATCAAGGTCACAGAGGTCAAATAGGCTAAAATCTTGAAATTACTTGTTGTGAATAATTAAGAGGCTTAGAGTACTGATTTTGGGCCGGTAGCATACTAGGATGAAGGGCTACCAAGTTTGCGAAAATAAATGTCCTTGACCTACTGTTACAATCATAGTCATCAAATGTATCAGAAACTTACAGCTTCAAGTGTCCGACTATTATCCCAAAATTCAATAAAACCTTGTTATATTGCACAGGTTTACGAAAACCTCGCCGTTGTTGCCATGTTTTTTTCAGTCTAGTTTGTTGTCTTTATATCCCAAACCTAACCATTATGACGTAAGTTATATTAACGTGGACACGTCAGCTGATCACCGTCATAATGGTTGTCTTATGGCGGGCTTGGTCTAACCTCAACAGTTTTAAAACAGAGACCCGTACAATGCGTAAATATTGTAAATGTAAACACTAAGCTATTTTTATGAAATAAAACCGAATCAAGTACGCCAGTCACTGATGTCGTTGTTCCAAAGTACCATAAGACAGCCGTTTTCAGGTTCCTATTCTTGTATCATAATGTAAGAATATAAGCATATATGACTCAGTGGTAAACAATGCCCTTGTTACTAAACCAGTGCAAATATTTGTATATTTAAGCAGCACAGAATACCACAGGCTAATCGTGTATGTTACACGAGGATTATTTACATGTGCATGTATACAAAACAATTCAAACCCCTGGAGAACGGCAAGAGCTTTGAAAGCGCTTGGGAGAAGCTAAACTGTTTTATTGTTGGTTTTTTTTTTTAATATTTGTTAACCATTACAAGGTCATGCTACATTTTTACTTATATAAAACAAATATACAGTATGTACGCATTTCAAATTCAACATTGTGTTGCGATGTTATTTAAGGATGGAGACAATGATACAATGGTTGAGATTTATTGAAATGATATATAAACATGACTTGATGGTATTTAAAAAAAAATAGTACTTCTTATTATAGCTGAAGTTACAGACGGTAATATTGATAGGATCTTGATATTAAAACCTGGGTACGAAACTAAATATTGGACAGAATTTCTCTACGACACTAACGGTTTCATTCCGAAGTAAAGCGAAGAATTCACCTGATTGAACGTCAACATACACTAAAATATCATTTTGCCTCTGTTTAATTCCTGCTTTGTAGGGTACAACAACACAAGTTTTCCCGAGGTTTTAATTACATTGGCTAAACATGTGTTGACGATAACCTTGACCTTCCATCTTAAAGTAGATTTTAAAGATAAGTATAGCATTTTTGTCGTATTTTAAACATGAATTTCAATTATCATTTAGTTTTAAATTCTTTTGACTTGTAAACAACCAGCTTGGCCATGGAGCTCGTCACACTAACATTTCGTACACTACGTTCGGGACGGAAGCCTGAGTTGTCTCCCCTAGGTGCATTTCCTTGACCATTTGCTTTTTACCCGACAGGGCGAACATGGCCAGATAGTTGTCTGTGGATCGGATGTCACGGAATGTGTACAGAGTCCTATCCTTCGCCTTGTCCAGGACCGAAAATGTCATGGTCTTCAGGTTTAGGAAGAAGCCGAGATAGGAGTAGAAGTGATCGTTTGTCCATGCTAGATCAAGCGCTGACTGTATCTTCATGTTACCGTCCATGCCGAACATGAGCCTGGCGGCTTTCTTACCGTATTTCACGGCTCTGCACGTGTAGGTCGTAACCATAGGGCTGGTCCGGTCAGCTTTGTTTGGCTTACGGGAGCAGTAGATCCCTAAATCGAATGCCCAATCCGTGGATGTTTTGTGTAGATGACTCATTCGGTACTTGATTTTGACCTCCCAGTAGTTGTACAACCCCGCCAGTTCACTCTGTCCAAACGTCCCACAGACAATGTTGGGATGGTTTACCTGGGTTACACGTGCTTTTGAGCTCGTGATATCCACGTCGGTTCCTTTTTCGGCCAACCTCAGTCCTTCATTGTAAACAATGATATCCTTAGAGGCACTCTTCTCATCAAACTGCACGTCACCTGCAAGAAGAGAGTTCTGGCGACTGAGTGCCAATTTTACGTCAGCAATACCAAGGAATGATGAAGCGAAAATTCACGATAGTACAGGTCTGTAGTGAAAGTGCCTAGTACATGCATACTCATGATTTCAGGAACAGTGGACACATCGAATACGTCCTTTGTTCTCGGTCAAAAAATTGAAGTATACTTACTCGTGATTTCAAGAACAGTTGCCAAATCGTGGACGCCCCTTGTTCTCGGACCAAGGTTCAAAGCATACTTACTCGTTCTTTCGGGAACAGTCGATATATCGAAGACGCTATTTGCTCCTAGTCAAAGGCTTAAATCATACTTACTTGTGATTTCAAGAACTGTTGGCACATCGAGGACGTCCTTCGTCCCCGGTCAAAGGCTCAAATCATACTTACTCGTTATTTCCGGAACAGTGGACACGTCGAGGACGGCTTTTGTCCCGGGTCAAAGGCTCAAATCATACTTACTCGTTATTTCCGGAACAGTGGACACATCGAGGACGGCTTTTGTCCCGGGTCTACCTTGTACACACACCGATACTCTGTACGCAGTGTCGTGCCACAGACGATTCACTGCCACACAGGTGTCACGCAGACCAAAGATCTCGCGCGTGGAGCGTTCTTTGCCTTCGTCGCACTGTAGCTGGATATCGAACACCTGCCCGTCAGTGTGTGACCATTCCAGTATGATAACCCCTCCGTTCTCACACCACTTTCGCTGAACGCTCGTGATCTGAACACGCTCCTCACCTGGTTAAAACAAGGTCATTGAAGGGTAGAACGTTAGTTCATCTGCCACTTTCATTTATTAGAAGATCTTACAATATTGAGGTTGCCACATTTGGAAATTTGCACGACTAGCTTAATTCAACGTTAACTATTGGCACTAATGACGTCTAGAGTGTAATTGGAGCTATAACTTACATTTGGGGTCCACTAACATAGCATCGCGGACCACTCCATCTGTAACAGTGAAGAAAACAAACAATCATACGATGAACCGTGCATTATATGTTAGAAGTGAGGATAGACAACTCTCTATATAAAGTTAGGAGGGTGAAGGGTATTCACTTTACAGTTTATAAGAAAATGTGTTCACTCCTTACTGTGTATAATGAATAAATACTTCATTATCGTCAAAGACGGAACAACCATTTGAGCATCCATCTTCAGTGATCGCTGACACGATATGTAATTGTATATTCAGCGGATGGCAGTTCATAGACTGCGCTTCGTAAGATTCCAGTGAAAATGTTAATATAAGTATATATACCCATCTGGGCGGCCGACATTGCTTCTGTCAGCAATGTCTGAATCCGTCTGAGGACAGCGTCCGCAGTGCCTGGCAGTTGTTGGGCGACTCTCACGGTGTCTGGGAATGAAAACTTGGCTAACGTGGTCCGGGTATGTACCATCCTGTAAGGGGAGGAAAGAAGAAATAGATGGATCGTCGCAGGTAAGATAAGGTTATTTTGATATTCAAACATGGATTGATCTTCAATTTGACTGTGTGTACGGCATTTGAATCCAGTTGGCAACGAGCTATGACAACGTCTATTGAGCGCGTTATAAAATTACATCACTGTTTTGGGTATAAACAGCAAAAAACTGGTAAGTACCATCGCCGTGGCTGATAGGCTAAATAGACTTTTTATACGCTAACAGCTAGACTTTACAAAGCCGCAAAAGAAAAACATTAAGAAATATGTGAGATACTTACCTTTTCTTCAGTGATACTATACTCTGAAATAAAAGATACCTATGTATCAATACGTAATTAAAAGTATTAACTTTAACATAAAAGTTAGAAAATAACAAAATAAAAGTTATGTGAGGAGATCCGAGCCGAGTGTGATCGAAATTTACGTTAGATTTTAACCGTTCTACCGATTTTCTAATGTGTGATTTTTTTTTGTGAATGTCCCAAAAATAACAACCAAGATGGATTAAGAATGTGGAGAGTAAACCTTTTTATCGCCAGATCCTTCATTAAAAAATCTGGAGAGCTAATGGTAGGACACCTAACCACTCAATTTGGAGGCTAGTGGCAGAATGTCAGCTACCTTGTAAATGGAAAAAGTTGATTTCTACTTTTATCAGCATCAGTGCAAACACCATGCCGTAGCAGATAATGTCGCCATAGTAAGATGTTCAGTCTGCGTGCTCTGGTATCTAGAAGGGTCTATGCCTCTTTCAATCCTGATATCTCGACCTACAGTAAAATGTTCAGTCTGCGTGCTCTAGTATCTAGAAGGGTCTATGCCTCCTCTTTCAGTCCTGATATCTCGACCTACCGTAAGATGTTCAGTCTGTGGACCCAGTATCTGGTATCCAGGATGGTCTGTGCCTCCCCTATCTGTCACGACATCTTGACCTACCGTAAGATGTTCGCACTGTGTGCCCTAATATCTGGTAAGTCCAATAAACCTGCCTATATTATAAGACTTTATTTATTCAATTATTTATTTATGTATTTTGCCTAATATAGATTAGGAAACAAAAATAATAAAAAGTCTATTAATATAGGTAGGTTTAGGTCTGTGTGCCCCAGTATCTGGTTTCCAGGAAGATCTGTGACTCCCTTTCAGTCACAATATCTCGACTTACCATAAGTTGTTCGCACTGTGTGCCCTGGTATCTGGCGTCCAGAAGGGTTTGTGCCTCCCCTATCAGTCCCGATATCTCGAGCTGGTTATCTCGAGCCTTGTCAAGTTCAGATTCAGCCTGTATAAAGTACCCAGCGAACCCCATTTTGGTGTCTGTTTGAAGTTTGGTCTGCCTATCTTGTACAAATTTGGTGATTCTATCCATTTCCCTGTTAATTTCCTTCAGCTTACAGTTTTCGGCGTCCTGTGGGGTAAATCACAATATGGTGGTCTAAAAACGTAGCAATTGTTTAACGAACGGTGTTAACAATGTATATACCAAATGTTGTTTTTTTTTCAAAACGACATCCGAAAAATAAATGTAATGTATGCTTGTGTGTGATAATATGTGGCTGACATGCACAAAGCCACAATATGACTTTTTATCAAAATTGTGTTTCGAATTCGTGCACTTTCCATCCAAAAAAAACAAAACTTATGCAATAACGCAGGTAAATCGCCAAAAAATACTAAGTTTATAAATGTATCAAGGACATCTATGTTTAGGGATTTTTAACCGGATCTAGAACTTCGATTTTATTAAATCGCTGATATTGAATTTTATTTTCGGACGTAAGATGGTGTTAGACAACTTTTAATTAGCATATTAAAAGACAAACCAAACCATGGAGATGTAATCGTACTTAAGGTATTCTCAATGTCTGTGTTAAGTTATTGTAGATATAAACATTTATTTTTTGTAGTTTATTAATGTTGTATCGGCAGATTTGCAAATATCATTTACCTTTGTAACCTGAAACTCGTTCTCCTTGCCAGCTATCTTTTTAGCCATGTCGCGTTTCAGCCTCTCCATATCGCTTACTCTGTATTTTAAACCCGTCTGCACGAAGAAATGAATGGTAAAGTTAATAAATTGAACTGAGGATTTGTACGTAAATGTTGTGAATACGACAGCAATGAGAGTGACATTCAGAAGAATCTCGATCTACAAGAAGGCCAACCGGGACGCCATAGCGGAAGGGAAGAAATTACGCCAACATTCAAGACAATATTGTGGAAAACCAACACCAACATCCCATACCAGTAGACTAATGAAGGGAGATAGAAAGTCGTCCTACAGACTGTATAAAAGTTGACTAAAGAAGGGAGATAGAAAGTCGTCTACCGACTGTAAGAAGGGAGATAGAAAGTCGTCCTACCGACTGTATAAAAGTTGACTAATGAAGGGAGATAGAAAGTCGTCTACCGACTGTAAGAAGGGAGATAGAAAGTCGCCCTACCGACTGTATAAAAGTTTACTAAAGAAGGGAGATAGAAAGTCGTCCTACCGACTGTATAAAAAGATTCTGGACGTAATTACACAAGATATAAGGACATGGAAAATAAAAAGTCATTGCGTGCGAATAGAATACTATTGCGTGTGAGTGAACGCGAGAGTATTGCGTGTAAACGCAATAGTAACCCGATAGTACTGCTTGTAAATTAATCATAAATAACTCAGTGATATAAATAATCGCACGCAATACCATTGTGTTCACGCACAACAACTTTTTTCTTGTCGCGTCCTTTCCCAGCCAACGTACATATGCCAATGAAGATCCACTAAAAACTAAGTGAAAGCTAGCATGCATTATATGATAGCTAAAATTTGTCTGAAAGTTGATTTTTTCATTCGATTTTCCAACCTTTCCTGTATTGGCGAACCTTTATTTGATAACCCCACATTTTTACATAGAACACTATCGAACAGTTTGTCGTTAGAGCCTTACCATCTGTTGTGTCAGAGCCTGATTGACGCCGACAAGTTTATGACCCATACTCTTGTGACTGGTCACGACCAATTCCGACTCCCGTTGGATCAAAATAAGACATTGTTCACAGAACAGATTATCTCTTGCTTTGGCAGAGGTAATTTGCTGGTCCATTTTCTTTTCCCTGGGGTCAAAAAGTTCGTGCTTGGCCAAGGCCCCGCGCATGGGATGGAGTTCCTCGCAGCAGAACTTGCAATACGATGTTTGACATTGGGCGCACGACCTGACGGCGTTCCTAGGCGGAACCGTCTCGCAGGCGTCACATGGCACAGACGGCGTAATACTTATTACCTTCTGTTCGGAGGAAAAGTTCAGTACTATGCTAGCAATGAGATAGTTCTTTGGTAGACTATCGATACCTTTGTCGTCCAGTACTGCGGTCTGTCTGCATTCCGGACAATCAAGTGTGTGTGGCTTCTTTTTCTGGCTTTCTGCCTGGTTGTTTTGATTCTTTTTACCATCGGGATATTTTTTGTTGTACAAGTCCTTCAGGCATGGTCGACAGTAAGTGTGAGCGCACGGTAAGTTGACAGGGTCCTGGAATAAGTCCAAACAAACTGGACAGGTCAATAGCGACTCGTCCATGGCCTCCTAAAATTTAGACGGGCGAAAAACACGCACGTCTCTGAAAAAAAACCTAACACTGATCTAGATCTGTCGTCAATAACATTATGTCTCTTTGGAAACCTCTTTGTGACGTCATAATCGAATGAGGTAGGTAACGTCATGTGATTAAGACGCGTCATTTTCACTTGGAAATATGGATTCTTGGCAGCATAAGCAGCTACATTTACCATGACCTTTGTGATCAATACGATTAGGGTTTTTCTAGTTTCAAAATCATTCTCGATGTCAATAATTGGAAATATTCGTTCTAAAAACGCAAGATGTACTTGTAAAATACCCGATTTCATTTCATGAACACACAATATTCCTACGGTATCTGTAAAATGCATGATAATGTACAGTCAATCTTGATGTAACGTACAAAATGAGCGTTCTCTTTATTACAAAGCCAACTGCATGGCTTGATTGTCGGAATAACAAATGAATATTTTTCATATATTTTGACCTTTTTTTTAAACTGACACTGCTTTACTTTTTCTTTTCATGCACAGGAAGATATCTACATTCCTAGTCTACGTACATTTTGTATCTATTCATAATATTGATATGTTTTGTCTAATAGCATATGCATCTTTCCCTAAAAGGATAATTATCTCATCATTTTTAATCATTTTTTTTTCATTCACAGAAAATAAGTATGATTGTTTTAGATGCTCTAAAATAGTATTGGTGACGTAGGCCTAATGTACATACTCGAAAAGTAATCACAATTTTATCAAAAGCTTCTTTTATAATAAATGACTTATGTATGGAAAGAAATATCTCTTTGTTATCTTTTCATCATTTTACGCAAAATATCAACCAATAAAAGGATACATAATCTTCGATAATTTACATTTGGTAAACATGTCAGAATTTAAGAAACATATTGACTGATGCCACATAGGTTGATACAAGGCCATACAAATCAAAAGAAATGTGTCTTCTATCTAAATTGATCCACATGCACAACATGGTGAGTTTAAGAGAAGTTTGCTATAAAATAGTGAACTACACGTACATTATATATTTTTACCGCAGCAATCATGAAGTATTTGATTTGTTCCCAGTCATGTTAGAATAATTATATACATGTACATGTGCATGTGCATGTGCATGTAGTTATATTAATTATATTACTTTCATCTTCAATGTTATGCAAATGAATTTCACGCAAATTTAATTTGTCTTGTGCCTTATCCCTGCCACGCCAAACATGTTGTTCTATAAGAATTAAAGGGGAAATTATTTGGTCATAGAATTTGTCATAGAATTTTGATTTTAATAAAAATAGAATTACATCCGCTTTTATAAAAGCGAAGCACATTATATGAAAATGATAAGAAAATGAAAACAGGATGAAACAGTTCAGAGAAAAAAATATTTATTAGATTCTAGTTGTTTCATCACTAAATTTTTTATCTCCACTAATATCGATATGATGCAATGTTTTAGCTACCTGTGCAATCTATTGCATGGTTAAAACTAAGAAAAAAATGGTGAATTTGATAAAAAAAGAATTACATCCGCTTTTATAAAAGCGAAGCGAATTATATGAAAATGATAAGAAAATGAAAACAGGATGAAACAGTTCAGAGTAAAAAAAAGAAATTATTTCTTAGTTGTTTCATCACTAAATTTTTTATCTCTACTAATGTCGATATGATGCAATGTTTTAGCTACCTGTGTAAAGGGAGGTAATCCTCAAAAGTTATCATGACTTGCCATAACACGCATGCGTGCTAAAACAGGAAGCACGTTGTCTAAGAGAGCAACACCACCGACATGGCTGCTGTCGACGTTTCACTGTTTACCGGTATCGGTCTCAGTGAGCAGAAAGCGAAGGAAACGATAAAAAATGAACAAGTTTCACAGCTTCTCAAACAAGCCATAGAACAGGTGTGGGATTTTTTCTGATACAATGTCCAAACTTGGTAATCGTCAAAACGAAAGTCAAGTAATGATGCAATGTTTTACCTGTTATGTTTACAAACTGTTTTGGATGTTTTACATTGCATATTTGTGAACACAATATATTTTTTATTTATTCTTAAATTGTACGCTTTACTGTAGAATTAGTACTTGATTAAAAGTTGAAAACATTTTGAAAACTCCCGCATGAAAAAATCTGTTCATGTTCTTGTATTGAACGAATATACGTACCCGGCCTACTATACCTTTCTTTACATTTTTGTAGGTTTTCAGATATTTTATGCGTATACATGTATTTCAAGGACGTATATGAGTCTCACTTATAAATCCTTGATGTATTTACATATGATTTTTGTCCAAAACAAACATAACTACCATTTTTAATACCTACCGTACCGCTCACAAGACGTCAAATTCACAATTTGTGGACTTGCCGTATAAATTTCCTTCAGAAAGACCTTCGTATGTATTATGTAAAAAATAATGCCTCGATGAGAATTTGATATTTTATGTGGTTCAGTTTTATTCCCTAGAAGGTAAGCGATATCAAACAAGTACGATAAAATGCAAACAAACGTTTTATAATGGTTTGCATAATCATTACTTTGCTCCATTAGTAGTAATAGGCACCAATTGTAGCTCTAAAGACGACACAATTTTCTGTCAAAAAGTCTTTTGAGCTACAATATTGCAGCAAGTTCTTGTAATAAATTCATATTTATGTTTGGCGCTGGAAATATTTTTTTATGGAGAATTTAAGTCTATTTTCGTGTAAAAGTAACGGAGAAAATGAAGCGGGCAGACTGCATGGATTCGATAAGACCTCTAAAACATTAGCCGAACGCTCTACCGCTGATCTACGTGGTCACTGTTGATCAACCCAGTCCAATTTCGCTATATTTTTTGTATATACTCCTCCCTTTTTCAAAGTTTTCACCCTCGAAGACATACCAGACCCTTATACAACCACTGTGGGTTATTTAGATGGGTACCAATTTTGTAACTCGAGAGGAGAAAATTTAACGGTCATTGCAGACCAGGATTCAAACAGGGAACCTCCGAACACTAGGCGAATGCTCTACCACTGAGCTACCTGGTCACCAATCGCGATGATCAACCCAGTCCAATCCCCCTACACTCATATAGACGCATTTCCTTTTAACTTTTCATAGATAACACTTTAGTAGTAAACAGAATATAACCATCAATACATGTTCAAGGTTTTGATACTGTACCTAAATGATGTGGATAGATCGAGTGAAAGTATGATTAATTACCATCAAGTAATCCCACCATCCAGTGATTGTAATAGTACAAGAATCACGTCAAAATATGATATCAACAGAAGATGGGATTACTCAGCAGAAACTCATATTAAAATTTACCCATGTACTTTTGGTATCTTGAAACCCCCATATTATTACATGTATGTGTATGTACTGAACACTGCAGCAATATGATATCAGTTCCACTTTATTTTAAGGCAAAAAGATGTGGACTTTCGACAGTGGACAAGGATGTAGGCAAGTTGCTCTACAATGTGGCCACTCGTCTCAAGAAACAGATCCAGTCCCATCAGGGTCTCCTCGTCGGTTACATCGCTACGAAAAAAATCACCACCGAAATTCAGCTAAATGGTAAGTTAAGTATAGTCGCAAAGTAATTGCTACAAGGAACATTAAATGTTTAAAATATATATAAGTTAAAAATGCTCCACCGCAGACAGAGCATAAATGACATTCATCATTTGAACAGTTATTGGTGTTTAATCGTGTATATATATGTCTAATTAGCATAAAAATTGTAATGAAATAATCTATTTTGCCTTTGGTGCATGTACAATCAGTATTTCATTCCATATAGGATATAGTGACATGGATTTTTTTCGGGATGCAATTAATTATTTTTCATATCTTTAAATTAAATTTAAATTAGAAGCTCAAACTTTTCAATGATGGTAATGGTGTAAACTAAGTAACTTTTGTAACTAAAGAAAAATACTAAATCGTCTGCTCATGTCATTGATAGTGAAAAAATTCCGTTTGTCAGCGGTGTAGCATCTTTAATATTTTTTTTAATTTTCTAATGTCTTGTAAATATGAAAGAAAATATGAAGTTTCATGACTACGATTAACAACTTCACATCCTATTGAATGTGTATGACATAATCAATCTTCAAGTTTACTTTCAAAGGACAGACAGGGCTAGCTCTTGGTCAAAAATTGGATTTGCTAATTGAAATTTGCAGGTTGCATGTCAATCTATGATTGGCAAGGATAATTTTTTATTTCCTTTATATTGATTAGAAGAAGGGGAAACAATGCCAATTGCAAATATACATGGACCAAGGTGAGCTTATGTGATACCGTGGTGTCCGCCGTCCGTCTGTCAACAATAGACTTCTTCTCCATAACCACTGGTCAAAATTATTTAACAAAATTTGACTGGTAGCATCCTTATGAGATACTGACTGAAAGTTGTACAAATGGTCGACTGACCCCTGAGGTGCGGGGACAAAAGGGGTCAATTTTGCTAATTCCACATCAAGGACTTCTTCTCAGAAACTAAGTATGGGATAGCACTCATAATGCAATGGTAGCATCCTTATAGGGCGGGGATTCAAAATTGTACAAAGGAAATAGACACATTGACAATTTTGTAACCCAATACAAGCAACAATAAACCACTCCACTAGACAGAACTTCTCCTTAGCTTGATCAGTTGAGCATCAGCCTAGTAATCCAGAGGTCCAGTATTTGATTCTTGGAAGAGGCAGTGATTGAATTTATTATAAATCCTGTACCCTATTACACATTAGTTTTGCAATAGTTAAAATTGTAGGGGATAGCCCTCCTATCATTGAACACCAGGTAGAATTACCTGAAACGGACTGAACTAGACTAAAGCGAAGAACTGGCAGAGATATGATAATAGACTAACAGTTATCAAAAGTCATTTTTTCCCAATGCTATTCAATCAAAAACAAACACTGACATTGTTCTTAATCGCAAATGTCAGTGTTTGATGATGAATTGTCACTGACACAGCAAAGGGAAGTAACTCTAAACGAACACTGCACCAGATGTACGACATGACGTCCAAATCATAGACTGGAATTAAGTAGAATTCAGAATGCAATACCATTACAATACTATCTACATATTTAAACTATCCCAATAGTTTCCCCCAATAGAAATAGTATTGCGATAGTTAAAATTGTAGGAACTGGACTGAAATGAAAATCAAGGTTTGGTACCGTATGATAACAGACTAACAGTTGTTAACAAAAGTCACTTTTTCCCCATGCTATTCAATCAAAAACAAACACTGTCATTGTTCTCAATGTCAGTGTGTTTGATCATGAATGGGACTAATTCACATACCACCTGATACCTGATAACGTTTGTGAGGGACTGATGTTTCTGTTGGTGATGGCCGTGACGTCAAAAGATGATATCCCGTGCTATCGTTATTTCAGCGGAAAGATTACAAAGAGTTATGTTCAATTACACCAGAGATACTAGTCCTGCACAAATGTTAACGGTCATCACATGGTAAGTTAATTAGCTCCATTGTCACTGACACTAGCAAAGGGAAGTAACTTTAAACCAAAACTTCTCCAGATGTATGACATGAAGTCCAATTCATAGACTGAATTTAATAAATTCAGAATGCAATACTATTGCAATAGTAGTCTGCATTAGTTAAACTATTCCAGTAGTGTTTCCCTCAATAATAATAGTATTGCAGTAGTAAATCCAACATGTACCATTGAACAAAAGTCAAGATTACCAGAAATGGATTGAACTGGACTTAAATGAAGTACTTACATGTACAAAGGTTTGATATGACAACAGATCTAGACTATTAATTAAAAGTCACTTTTTCCCCCATGCTATTCAATCAAAAACAAAAACTGACATTTTTCTCAATGTCAGTGTGTTTGATCATGAATGGGACTTTTAAATTCATGTACCATGTGATACCTGACAAGGTTTGTGGGACTATTGTTTCTATTGGTGATGGAATGACGTCGAATATCCTGTGCTAACGTCATTTTAACGCCATTATCGGGTATCACATTGTACGTTAATTAGCTCCATTGTCACTGACACTAGCAAAGGGAAGTAACTTTAGACCAAAACTTCTCCAGATGAATGACATGAAGTTCAATTCATAGACTGAATTTAATAGAATTCAGACTGTAATACTATTGCAATTGTAGTCTACATTAGTTAAACTATCCCAGCATTAGAAATAGTATTGCAGTAGTAATCCTACATGTACCATTGAACAACAGTCAAGATTACCAGAAATGGATTGAACTGGACTTAAATGAAGTACTTGCAAAGGTTTGATATGAAAACAGACTATTAATTAAAAGTCACTTTTCCCCTATGCTATTCAATCAAAAACAAAACTGACATTGTTCTCAATGTCAGTGCGTTTGATCATGAATGGGACTTTTAAATTCTTGTACCATGTGATACCTGACAAGGTGTGTGCGGGACTATTGTTTCTATTGGTGATGGAATGATGTCAAAAGATGACATCCTCTGCTAAGAGTCATTTCAACGCCATTATTGGGTATCAAGTGGTACATGAATTAATCCCATTGTCACTGACACTAGCAAAGGGAAGTAACTCTAAAAGACACTGCACAAGATATACAACATGACATCTAATTCATAGACTGAATTTAATAGAATTCAGAATGCAATACTATTGCAATAGTAGTATGCATTAGTTAAACTATTCCAGTAGTGTTTCCCTCAATAATAATAGTATTGCAGTAGTAATCCAACATGTACCATTGAACAAAAGTCAAGATTACCAGAAATGGATTGAACTGGACTTAAATGAAGTACTTACATGCACAAAGGTTTGATATGACAACAGATCTAGACTATTAATTAAAAGTCACTTTTTTCCCCATGCTATTCAATCAAAAACAAAAACTGACATTGTTCTCAATGTCAGTGTGTTTGATCATGAATGGGACTTTTAAATTCATGTACCATGTGATACCTGACAAGGTTTGTGGGACTATTGTTTCTATTGGTGATGGAATGACGTCGAATATCCTGTGCTAACGTCATTTTAACGCCATTATCGGGTATCACATTGTACGTGAATTAGCTCCATTGTCACTGACACTAGCAAAGGGAAGTAACTTTAAACCAAAACTTCTCCAGATGAATGACATGAAGTTCAATTCATAGACTGAATTTTATAGAATTCAGACTGCAATACTATTGCAATTGTAGCCTGCATTAGTTAAACTATCCCAGCATTAGAAATAGTATTGCAGTAGTAATTCTACATGTACCAATGAACACCAGTCAAGATTACCAGAAATGGATTGAACTGGACTTAATGAAGTACTTGCAAAGGTTTGATATGACAACAGACTATTAATTAAAAGTCACTTTTTCCCCCATGCTATTCAATCAAAAACAAAACTGACATTGTTCTCAATGTCAGTGCGTTTGATCATGAATGGGACTTTTAAATTCTTGTACCATGTGATACCTGACAAGGTGTTGCCGGGACTATTGTTTCTATTGGTGATGGAATGATGTCAAAAGATGACATCCTGTGCTAAAAGTCATTTCAACACCATATTTGGTATCAAGTGGAAACATGATTAATCCCATTGTCACTGACACTAGCAAAAGGAAAGTAACTCTAAACAGACACTGCCACAAGCTGTACAACATGATGTCCCATTCATAGACTGAATTAAATAGAATTCAGAATGCAATACTATTGCAATTATAGTAGTCTGCATTAGTTAAACTATCCCAATAGTGTTTTTACACCTCGCAATAGCAGTTGTAACCCTGGTCAATACTAGCAACAATATACCACTGTGCTAGAGAGAACTTCTCTTTAACTTGATCGGTTGTGTGTCAGAGTAGTAATCCAGAGGTCCCGCGTTTGATCTCTGGAAGAGGCAGTGATTGAATGTTTATAAATCTTGTACCCTGTTACACAATAGTATTGCAATAGTTAAAATAGTAGGGAATAGTCCCCCTACAATTGAACACCAGTTAGAATTACCTGAAACAAACTCAACTGGACTAAAATGAAGTACTTGCAGAGGGTTAATATGATAATAGACTAAAAGTCGTTATCAAAAGTCACTTTTTTCCCATGCTATTCAATCAAAAACAAACACAGACATTGTTCTTAATCACAATGGTCAGTGTGTTTGATGATGAATTGTCACTGACACAGCAAAGGGAAGTAACTCTAAAAGAACACTGCACCAGATGTACGACATGACGTCCAAATCATAGACTGGAATTAAGTAGAATTCAGAATGCAATACCATTACAATACTATCTACATATTTAAACTATCCCAATAGTTTCCCCCAATAGAAATAGTATTGCGATAGCTAAAATTGTAGGAACTGGACCGAAATGAAAATCAAGGTTTGGTACGATAACAGACTAACATTTGTTAACAAAAGTCACTTTTTCCCTATGCTATTCAATCAAAAACAAACACTGACATTGTTCTCAATGTCAGTGTGTTTGATCATGAATGGGACTAATTCACATACCACCTGATACCTGATAACGTTTGTGAGGGACTTATATTTCTGTTGGTGATGGCCGTGACGTCAAAAGATGATATCCTGTGCTATCGTTATTTCAGCGGAAAGATTACAAAGAGTTATGTTCAATTACCACCAGAGATACTGGTCCCGCACAAATTTGATGGGTATCACATTGTAAGTAAATTAGTTCCATTGTCACTGACACTAGCAAAGGGAAGTAACTTTAAACCAAAACTTCTCCAGATGAATGACATGAAGTTCAATTCATAGACTGAATTTTATAGAATTCAGACTGCAATACTATTGCAATTGTAGCCTGCATTAGTTAAACTATCCCAGCATTAGAAATAGTATTGCAGTAGTAATTCTACATGTACCAATGAACACCAGTCAAGATTACCAGAAATGGATTGAACTGGACTTAATGAAGTACTTGCAAAGGTTTGATATGACAACAGACTATTAATTAAAAGTTCCCCCATGCTATTCAATCAAAAACAAAAACTGACATTGTTCTCAATGTCAGTGCGTTTGATCATGAATGGGACTTTTAAATTCATGTACCATGTGATGCCTGACAAGGTGTGTGCGACTATTGTTTCTATTGGTGATGGAATGATGTCAAAAGATGACATCCTGTGCTAAAAGTCATTTCAACACCATTATTTGGTATCAAGTGGAACATGAATTAATCCCATTGTCACTGACACTAGCAAAGGGAAGTAAACTCTAAAAGACACTGCA
>SAYR01013298.1:202593-244023 GCA_004382745.1 Argopecten irradians irradians
AGCCGCCATCTTGAAAATACATTTTGAACTTCTTCTCAAGTTCTACCGGTGCGATTTGGCTGAAACTTGCATGAAATGATCCTGACATGGTCCCGACAAAGTGTTGTTATTTTTCGGGTCGATCCGAAATCCAAGATGGCCGCCACCGCCGCCATCTTGAAAACACATTTTGAAATTCTTCTCAAGTTCTACCGGTGCGATTAGGCTGAAACTTGCATGAAATGATCCTGACATGGTCCTGACAAAGTGTTGTTATATTTCGGGTCGATCCGAAATCCAAGATGGCCGCCAAAGCCGCCATCTTGAAAACACATTTTGAACTTCTTCGCAAGTTCTACCGGTGCGATTTGGCTGAAACTTGCATGAGATGATCCTGACATGGTCCCGACAATGTGTTGTTACATCTCTGGTTGATCCCAAATCGAAGATGGCTACCATGACACTATATCTAATTAATTTCCTATATGTTAAGGCCCTTGGGCCTCTTGTTTGAAATTAAATTTGTTGAAAGAAATTGAAAAATGATCCTAACATGGTCCTGACAAAGTGACACCATATACAATTAATTTTACTATTGCCAAGGTAGTCAGATGACCGTTAAGGCCCTTTGGGCCTCTTGTTACTGAAAATACTACAATGCATAGATAATACAATGATTTGATATCCTTTCCAGGTGAGGCAAGGAATAAATTAAAGTTTGCTGATGGAAAAATGATAAAAAATGAAGTGGATATGCAGGTATTAAGAACTGTCTAATCCATGTTCATGGTTAATTTTGGTAGCCCACTTTCCTGCTAATATATCTTTGAATACCGATTTTTTTTAAGATTTACATAAAACTTGATATGATGAGCACTCCATTAATTAAGATATAACCGTGACTTGACAATGAGGTAAATATCGATCTAGCCCAAAGTTTATGACAGTGTTCCATTAGCATACCTGTTACAGTACTCTTGTGAATTCTGCGTAAATTATAATGATTTGAAAGGGAAATTAAGCTTTAATGCTTTGTCTTGCTAAAACTACAGATGGTTTTCATTAACGCAAGTTGCCTTTGACCTTAGGTACTACATCTACTAGGGCCGAAGACAGAAGCAGACAGACAGAAACCAGCTACAAAGAAGGTATTATAAATTTAGCATTAACGAATTGTGAATGTAATGGTAAAGTTTTTAGAAAAAAAGCAATGTAATTTTGCACAGTAGTTAGATACTATTTATGTAACAAGGGTAGATAATTCAGGCAGAATAGGGTTACAGCATAGCTGTAGAAACAAATTTAACAAAAACTATACTGAAATATTTGTATGCCACTGTGCTTCATACACAGTGAAATATTACAGAAACACACACTTTACAAATTGTATTACACATTTTCCTAGACACTTCATGTGATTGTTTCCAGGTGGAAAAAACCAAACAGAATGAAGCCCAGGCTAAGGAGGCCCCCCAGACAGAAACCTGTAAGCTACATTGATACGTTTGTTCTAGGATTGGGGTAGATTTTGTTTTGCAATTTCCCATTAAAAGCCAGGGATTTTTAAAGGAAATGCCATGTTTAGATCAAGGACAGCTGGTGTACTAGAGATTGTATAAAAGGGAATTAAAAAAGTTATACATTTTGATTCTAAGGACAAGATGTTAAAAATTTCCAATGGTAACAGTATACCCTATCCCTAATTTAAATAATTTTGAGACACAAGTGATTAAAAAAATACAGTTTGCTATCGAATATCACCCTGACATATCATGTATTTACTTCCCTTTGTCAGTTCCAGTTGAATTAGCAGTTAATTTAGTGATCGAATCCTTAAGACACGCATGTATTAAAATCTGTGTTTTCATTCCAGTCATGAACCCTGATGGATCAGTAAAGAGCTTTATGCAAGTAGCAGGAGAGGCCGTACACTTCCATAAAGTTGGTGAGTATAATATGTGTGTAACAATTCACTCTACAGAACTTCTGTACTTTATATTTTCTCCCTTTCCTACCTCCCCCGCTTCCAAAGAAAAAAAGAAAAAAAGGGAAGATTGCTACCATCTAAAGGTAAATAACTCTTCATACAAGAAGTGGATAACTCTTATTACCAAAAATTGTTGTCAAAATATTTGCAGTGTACTTGTGTTTTTTGTTTGGTTTTTTTCCCGTATACTTTCACATAAAGTACATAACTTAGTCTTTTCTTGGGAATTATAATTGATTATTTGAAAACATAATATAAATCTTAAAATATATTTTTAAAATTAAAACAATCTTCATTTGTATTATTGTTTCTGCAATAAGTGATTTTGTGTTAAGTCAATGTGTACAGATTTTACATACATGTTGTATAAATACCTGATACACCTGTGTTACTCGTTACGACAGGTGAGAACTACAAAACTGATGGTTATGTGATCAATGAACACACCATGGACCGCCTGAAAAAACATGTGGTGGCCATTAATGGAAAGGTATCTCACTATGGTATATTGGACGCTGCTTCATTGTTAAACTCATTCACCCCTGTAACTTCATAATGAACTGTTCCAGCTTTAGTTTTAGAAGGGTTTAAATGTGTCTACAGGGGTCAGTGAGTTACAGAAAGAAAAAAAATCATATCTTTGCATAATATTTATTATCTATGTACTAATCTATACTAAGAATTAGACATTATTATCATGGCAGGTTATTGGACCTTATCTTAGACTGCAGTACATATCATTAATTTAAAAGACAAAATATCATATCCATTATTTCTAGAAAGATTTCAATGTGATACATGCAAATGCTGTTTCCAGAAAGCATGTGTAGAGAATGAATCACTATCAAGCGAAAGTATGTATGATTGTTTTGCTATTTCTGTTCTGAAGTACATGAATGTACCTTTCTATATGTTGTGATGAAAATTAAATCCATTAAAATTTTTCATTTTCTGATAAAGGTTCACTCACGATTCCCACCAGAGCCCAATGGTATTCTCCACATAGGACATGCCAAGGCCATCAACTTCAACTTCGGATTTGCAAAGGTATTTCAATAAATTATTTGTGTTGCGAGACTGGACTTGATTGATAATAAGTGATAAGAAATCTCATTTTGTTGATGTCCTGTTTTAGAGGGTCCTTGTTTGTGGACTGCATTGATATATTGATTGATACATTTTCAACTCCTGTTGAAAATTTGGCAACTTTACAAAGCCTATTTCAAGCATTATGAGTATGACAGTTATATATAGATCGCCAGCCGAGGATTGTAAATAAAAACTGTTTCTGACGAGTATTAATTTTGTAATATATTAAATTTTGATGTTTCCATCACTAGTTGTATTGATGTTGACAGGCGATGGGTGGTAACACATATCTCCGGTACGATGATACAAACCCGGAGAAAGAAGAGGAGAAATTCTTTACAGCTATATTGGACATGGTTCAGTGGCTAGGTGAGATGTTACATTTAGTCATATCCTAAAAAAACTGGAGTTTGTGGTTTATTTATAACTATTGATATAAATGATTTTGTCGTTTATTTATAACCATTGATATAAGTGATTTTGTGGTTTATTTACAGTGTATAACCATTGATATAAATGATTTTGTGGTTTATTGACAACTGCTCGGTTTTACCAGGTTACCAGCCATTTAAGGTGACACATGCCTCGGACTACTTCCAGGAGTTGTATGACTTTGCTGTTGTCCTCATTAAGAAAGGGTTTGCCTATGTGTGTCACATGAAGTCGGAGGATATCAAGGGATTTAACCCCCCTAATTCTCCCTGGAGAGATCGGCCCAAGGAGGAATCTCTACAGCTGTTCGAGGTAAATCATACACTTCACAGAATGTAATTTACAATTTATTTCAAAGTTTGAATAGCATAATATAATATTCTCTTTAGTGTTTCAACATATTTCAAAATTAAACAAATTAAACCAAAATGGCAAAGGAATCATGAAAATAAACATCATCATTCTTTATTTCTCAAAAGTTGAGAGTACAGAGAAATGGAATAAAAAAATATATACATTGTATATATATTGGAGCGAACTTATTTACATTGAAAGTTCTCGGAACTACATGCACATTACTTTACATAGTAGTTAATATTTTTAGCCCACCATTTGATGATGTGGGCTATTCAAATTGTCTTTTGTCCAAAGTTCATCCTCTGTCCGTCCGTCTGTCCGTTAACAATTTTTGTTACCGCTATTTCTCAGAGAGAACTGATGAGCTCATTTTTAAATTTCATATGTAAAGGCTCCATATAGGCTCTAGATTTGTTTACTGCATTTTCAGGGTCAATTGGTTAACAAGATGGCTGACAGTCCACCATCTTGGATTTTTATAGTCATAGTTTGAAAAGCAGAGAAAAGATCCCTCTTTAAATTGTCAGACATAATTGTCATTCTGTGTTGATTGGTGCCAAGATCCCTCTGGGATCTGTTGTGGTCTGTTGTGATAGTCTTAAACCCCTGAATACATTTTCATTACCTTCTCACTATGGTGACATTCAATAAAATTCAAGGGAAGATATACCTCACCAATGAATCACAGTCACTGATTGGTCGAGGGAAGTCACTTCTGAGGGTAACGAAACATTGTGTATCCCTTGTAACATCATGTTTCCCCATGCATAGCCCCTTGTACGTTTTGCAAGAGTTATTCTTTGTGTAGTAGAACTCTCCAAGGTGTTCATATAATAAAATAAAGTGGATGACAGACGACACTGCTGTCTGTCTTTGACCTAGGAAATTAGTAATGTTCTTATGATAAAAGACACAAATATCACACATGTTCACACAATGTTTAATGTTTTATTTTTTCAGTATAATAAACAATTTATTGCCTGGTAGTAGGGAAACTTGACAATCTGTTTACCCAAGGCATGTTATATACCCCGAGTGCAAAATGCATAATATCAAATGAGCAGTTCTTGTCTACAGGATATGAAGGCTGGTAAAATAGGTGAAGGGGAGGCCACTCTCAGGATGAAGCATATATTGGAGGAGGGGAAGAAGGATCCTGTGGCCTATAGGATCAAGTTTACACCTCATCATAGAACTGGGGATAAGTGGTAAGTTTTGTTAGTGGGCGATGACGATGGAAATATTGGTAAATCAGTCAAGGGATAAATTTACAGGAAAATAGGTCATGGGTTAAAGTTACAGGTGTAACAGGAGAGGAGAAAATGTAGCGGCCAGACCAGGATTCGAACCCGGGAACATCCAACACTAGCCGAGTGCTCTACCGACTGAGCTACCTGGTTACCGATGACCAAGCCAGTCCAATCCCGCTAGTGTATAAAATTACACTATATTTTTTACTCTCAACAAACTTTTGATAGATTAAGTGCTTACTGTTTATTATAAAGGTACTTTAGAAATTGTTTACGGTACTCTTATGATTACAGGTGTATTTACCCTACCTATGACTTCACACATTGTCTGTGTGATTCCCTAGAGAACATCACACATTCACTCTGTACCAAGGAGTTCCAGTCCAGGTTTGTAGGCTCAATCAAATTACAGATTTAATGTACTCATTTACTTCAATGTAAATCTTGTGGATTTATTCAAATTACAATTAAAAAAAAATAATAGTTATATACTTCTAATATTAATCAATTCTTTATCTGGTTATCTGTTAATTAAGATGGAGAGAAAAATTTGTATTAAGGGAGATAATTGGTACCAGGGGAGACAACTCTTTGATATATATTGTATTTCAGACGGTCGTCCTACTACTGGCTCTGTAACATGGTGGATGCCTATTGTCCTGTACAGTGGGAATATGGCCGCCTCAATCTCAACTACACTGTCGTCTCAAAACGAAAAATTGGAAAGCTCATCACAGAAGGCATTGTCAGGTAAGACTATAATATCATTCAATGGAAAATTTCAAAGTATGAATTAAAAATATTATGTATTCTTTGACATATCACTTAATCATACGGTTATTTCCTTTTGTTAACAGTATCATCAAACTTTCTTCAGCTAATGGTAGTATTTTGCTTTGCAATATTATGAAAATAGTAAAAAATTATTTGTTAATATATTACCTTTGCTGTCAATAAAGTTTTAGTGCCATTTTGAAATGTTTATTAGATGTTACGAAAAATAAACAAAATCAAATGAAGACTATGTAATGTATTTATGTTGTGATTGTACAGAGATTGGGACGACCCTCGTCTGTTTACACTGACCGCCCTGAGAAGGAGAGGATTCCCACCTGAGGCCATCAACTACTTCTGTGCTAAGGTATAACATCATTTCAGGAACATCAGTTCCAGGTATTAATCAGGGAAAAAAACAGCAAAAATAAACTAAAAATAAAATAGAACAAATACTACTTCTATTTAGATGCAATTTAAATTGTGTACAGTACAAATTTGTCTATAGAATATGTGAACATAATCATATTTATGATACTGAATAATTTGCAAATTACATTTTCATTTCAATGAATGACTAATTGTTCTTTCATCAGTTGTAGCAACAAATACATTACATACGGTCAAATCTCATTTGATCAAGTTCACTTTGAGCTATTTTGTATTGGAATTAAGTAAAAGTGAATATATAGTGAAAAGAAAAGTTTGGACCAAAGGAACAATTAAATAGGATCAGTTTGAGTTTACTGGTTTCACCTGTACTTGATGTGACCATTACTGTGTTGCTGAAGAGAGACATGTATGTTGTAGGTGGGTGTTACCATGTCCCAGACGACACTCCACCCGTCCATGTTAGATGCCTGTGTACGAGAGGTACTCAATGTGACAGCCCCCAGGTAAGAAACTGGTCCTTCAGTAGCTCAATGTGAAGGCCCCCAGGTAAGAAACTGGTCCTTCAGTAGCTCAATGTGACGGCTCCCAGGTAAGAAACTGGTCCTTCAGTAGCTCAATGTGACTGCCCCCAGGTAAGAAACTGGTCCTTCAGTAGCAGAATCTTCTCTCAAAATATTATCACGTAGCTATGTGTAATCTGTGGTCATTGGAGAGTAGTGCTGCAACGGTACGCTTCCCCCACGATACGATATATATCGCGATACTTGTCTGACGATACGATACATATCACGGTATTTTTTACAATAATTAAAAGAGAGAGGATTTAAGAATGTACTTTCAGAAAAAAACATGGAAAGCTACCAAACATCATTATTTTAATGTTAGTAAGCAGTGCCAACAGAATTAGGAGAGACTGAAATGTACAAGCTTGATAATTCATTAATCTGTATTAATTTTAATCCAAAAGTTTTGATAATTGTATTGTTATTTTAAAGTATTAAATAGGTTACTGTCCGTCTTAGTAAACACATGAATCAATCGCGGTGAATCGGAAAGATGATCACCGTTCAGACTCCTTATTATATTTTCAGTGTTTACATAACAATCTCGGTCATAAACAGCAGAGTGTCCAAATAAGCAAATGATCATGATTAAACTTCAACGTGCCGACCTGTAGTTGTTTGTAACATCGTACACAAGCCATGCTTTCCCACTTTAACATCGGGTCATATTTGGGAATTTGATCCGTATTGTTATTGATATGACGAAAGTTTGATAGTATTTCAAAGTTTAATGCAAGTATTAACTGCATTAAAACACCGTAGGAAGTATGTTTTGTAGCCACAGTAAAATATGAAACTTGCGGCTATACTGACTGCGTAAACAAAATTGCATCATGGCAGCCGAAATGTAAAGTTTCTTTAGATTGAATTAGAATCTACAACTACAGAAACGATGTGGATCAATGGCGAATATATTTAGTAGAAAGTACTGCTAACCGTTCAAAAATTCCTGATTTTGCCCTATCCAGAAACTGTTGAGGCGTACTGTGATATAGGAAAAAAATACCTTGACCCGAACCGTGTAGTTTATACCGTGATATATCGTCCTACGGTTTATCATTGCAGCACTATTGGAGAGATAACCATTAACGTGACGCTACCCAATTTGGAACGCTACCAAAAATGAAACACTTTTAAAATATGTGATACAGAATTTTCAGTTTGCAATCTAAACTAACAATAACAGTCCTGAACAAAAAATAAGGTGCTGACTAGTAACTGTGACTATTGTCATTTTCTTTTCAGTTGCTTATTATCTGTATTTAAAAATGAAAATAATGAAATTTTGAAAAACTCCGGGAAAAGACGTTGTGCGACAACCCTAAAAACACCATATATTTTAAAATAAGGAAAGTAAATGCTGCATGGAACATTTTTGAAAGACATGTGACTTGAATAAACTAAAACATGTTTGAACTTTCTTTTAATGAATTGAAACATTTTTATCATGCCTGGGCATTTATTAATCAAACTTTATTTAGGAGGTGTACCATTTTGGGTATTCAAACCTGCTGAAACACAGGGCTGGACTGGGCATGCTTACAAGTTCTGTATTTATAGATATATGCACTGCTGACAAGTAAACAAATCATGAAATTAATAATAAAAACATCAACCACAAGTAAGAAATTTTTTACAATTATCTTCAAAAAGTGTTCCAATTTGGGTAGTGTCACATTACATCAAAATCTATTCTGTATTTTATCTGCCCTTGCGGGTAGGTATTGATTGTGACATCATGTATTTACAAGCATTATAATTATAATTATGCCATGCTTTTCAGAAGAAACAATGTGAATTTTGCTCACAATTTGATGACATCACAATGTATACCTATACCTGCAAGGGAGGTAACTCTGTAATGGGCAAAGATGTTATAGAGCCACCCGTTTACTGTACTGTACACAAAAACCTCTGTTTAACATTGCAATAGACTTTGATATTGTATTTCTTTCTTTTAAAACCATCAATTCTGCCTTGCCTTGACTTTCACTTATGTTAACATATGGCTATATAAGTTGCATTAGTTAAAACTTAAGTTCAAGTTCAATTATCACAAGCAGAATTGCTACAGTTTAACCATAGTTCTTTTGCTGAAAAAAATTACTTATGTACAACATAATAAATGATTTTCCTCGTAGATCTGTCTATTGATAGTTTTAATCTCTTTGTAGAGCTATGGCAGTTTTAGACCCTCTCAAAGTGACCATAACGAATCTCGGTGATGCCCCTAAAGAAGTCAGCGTCCCCAACTTCCCAGCAGACGAAGGGAAAGGCTGCCATAAAGTGCCTTTTGGAGCCACAGTATTTATAGAAAGGGACGACTTTAGGGAGGTAAGTAGTATCAACCAACTATATAGCTTGTGTCCCACTAAAATCTACCTTAAATATCTTTCTTCTGTGTCTATTAAATAGTGCAATTAGAATTTCAAAAGTTTGTAAAGATAAACATTCATGGAATATAAATGTAGATGTTAAATTGGCAGATATAAACTTTTGCGTATTTCATTGAATCACGAAATTCGCGAAGGTAAATCACACTCGTGTAAAGTTGGTTTACAGTAATGAAGTTTTAATTGTACATTTCAGACAGCAGATAAAAACTACAAGCGATTTTCTACAGACCAGCCAGTTGGACTGCGACACGCTGGATATGTTATAGCAGTAGAAAAAGTTATAAAGGTAAAATCAAATACATTTCCTGACCCACTATTAAAGTGCTCTACGTTTAAAATATCCACTTGTTCTCATGACAAATTACATATTTCCTTCCTGTGACTTCTTTATAATCTGTATAAAAAATCTAAGGTGGTATCGCCCAGCACAGCCAAAAGGCTTTGATAATTTTACAGGAATAGTCATTAAATACATGTGATGTTAATAATATCAGTTGTGTTAAAACAAGAAATTTGTTAATTTGATGTAAATTATTGCTAATTGCAGACATATCATACCTAGTCAGTATTTATACTGTATGTAATGGTTGTTTATTTTCTCCCCTTTGATACTAATTTGCGTGGAGGAAAGTTCGTGCATTTGTCAATTTCTGACATCATAACAAGTTGTACAGATTATCTTATACATGTATATATCATGCTTTTTCTATTATTCATGAATATTTTAGTTTGTGGAAATTTACTTGGCTGTGAATAAATTTTCAAAAAAATCAAAATTTCCTGAATAAAAGCAACTGTAGAGTATTCAATGTGTTGTGCCGATATCTGTTTACCAGGATGACGATGGGAATATATGTGAGGTATTAGCCACCTGTAAACGATCGACAGAGACAGACAAACCTAAAGGCTTTATCCACTGGGTGTGTGACCCACTCGTTTGTGAAGTACGGTTGTATGAAATTCTGTAAGTATTCAGTGTAATAGGTTTATACACACATACATAGTGTTTACAGTTGTATGAAATTCTGTAAGTATTTAGTGTAACAGGTTTATACACACATACATACTGTTTACAGTTGTATGAAATTCTGTAAGTATTTAGTGTGACAGGTTTATACACACATACATACTGTTTACGTTTGTATGAAATTCTGTAAGTATTTAGTGTGACAGGTTTATACACACATACATACTGTTTACAGTTGTATGAAATTCTGTAAGTATTTAGTGTAACAGGTTTATACACACATACATACTGTTTACGGTTGTATGAAATTCTGTAAGTATTTAGTGTAACAGGTTTATACACACATACATACTGTTTACGGTTGTATGAAATTCTGTAAGTATTTAGTGTAACAGGTTTATACACACATACATACTGTTTACGGTTGTATGAAATTCTGTAAGTATTTAGTGTAACAGGTTTATACACACATACATACTGTTTACGGTTGTATGAAATTCTGTAAGTATTTAGTGTAACAGGTTTATACACACATACATACTGTTTACGGTTGTATGAAATTCTGTAAGTATTTAGTGTAACAGGTTTATACACACATACATACTGTTTACGGTTGTATGAAATTCTGTAAGTATTTAGTGTAACAGGTTTATACACACATACATACTGTTTACGGTTGTATGAAATTCTGTAAGTATTTAGTGTAACAGGTTTATACACACATACATACTGTTTACGGTTGTATGAAATTCTGTAAGTATTCAGTGTAACAGGTTTATACACACATACATACTGTTTACGGTTGTATGAAATTCTGTAAGTATTTAGTGTAACAGGTTTATACACACATACATACTGTTTACGGTTGTATGAAATTCTGTAAGTATTTGGTGTAACAGGTTTATACACACATACATACTGTTTACAGTTGTATGAAATTCTATAAGTATTTAGTGTAACAGGTTTATACACACATACATACTGCTTATGGTTGTATGAAATTCTGTAAGTATTTAGTGTAACAGGTTTATACACACATACATACTGTTTATGGTTGTATGAAATTCTGTAAGTATTTAGTGTAACAGGTTTATACACACATACATAGTGTTTACAGTTGTATGAAATTCTGTAAGTATTTAGTGTAACAGGTTTATACACACATACATACTGCTTATGGTTGAATGAAATTCTGTAAGTATTTAGTGTAACAGGTTTATACACACATACATACTGCTTATGGTTGTAAGAAATTCTGTAAGTATTTAGTGTAACAGGTTTATACACACATACATACTGTTTATGGTTGTATGAAATTCTGTAAGTATTTAGTGTAACAGGTTTATACACACATACATACTGTTTATGGTTGTATGAAATTCTGTAAGTATTTGGTGTAACAGGTTTATATACACATACATACTGTTTACGGTTGTATGAAATTCTGTAAGTATTTAGTGTAACAGGTTTATACACACATACATACTGTTTATGGTTGTATGAAATTCTGTAAGTATTTAGTGTAACAGGTTTATACACACATATATACTGTTTACAGTTGTATGAAATTCTGTAAGTATTTAGTGTAACAGGTTTATACACACATACATACTGCTTATGATTGTATGAAATTCTGTAAGTATTTAGTGTAACAGGTTTATACACATACATACTGTTTACGTTTGTATGAAATTCTGTAAGTATTTAGTGTAACAGGTTTATACACATACATACTGTTTACAGTTGTATGAAATTCTGTAAGTATTCAGTGTAACAGGTTTATACACACATACATACTGTTTACGGTTGTATGAAATTCTGTATGTATTCAGTGTAATAGGTTTATACACACATACATTCTGTTTACGGTTGTATGAAATTCTGTAAGTATTTGGTGTAACAGGTTTATACACACATACATACTGTTTACGTTTGTATGAAATTCTGTATGTATTCAGCGTAATAGGTTTATACACACATACATACTGTTTATGGTTGTATGAAGGTTTATACACACATACATTCTGTTTACAGTTGTATGAAATTCTGTAAGTATTTAGTGTAACAGGTTTATATACATACATACTGTTTATGGTTGTATGAAATTCTGTAAGTATTTGGTGTAACAGGTTTATACACACATACATACTGTTTATGGTTGTATGAAGGTTTATACACACATACATACTGTTTACGGTTGTATGAAATTCTGTAAGTACAACTGATACTGATTTCTGCATTGATGTATGGTAGGATTATAATTACTGTATACCAACATTCTTTTGTGTGCGATTTACTTTCATGAATAATTTTGCAATCTCTGCTAAATAATATAAACATCACTTATACAATAGGGATTACCATTAAACATTTAAATCCATGAACATTAGTCTTTATGAACTTGTATCAAAATAGAAATCACAAAATTTAGTAACTATGAAAGAACGGTAGTTTCCAGCATATTAAAAAATGCTTGATTTTGATAATTTTGTTTTTCTATAGAATTATATTAAGATTGCTTAAAAAATATAAGAATTTTTAGAATTTCAAGAATAGGTCAATTGTACTTTACAGAAGACATGGATTTATGCCTTGATATATATGATGGCATATGCTGTTATGAATATTGGCAATCATTTTAAGGGCCGGGTTTAAGAGGAACCACAGAATGTTTTTTGTTTAAATTGTATTGGCATGGTTGAGCTATTAGGTCATAAAAGGCTGCCAGATGTGAGCTTTGCTGTTCTCAAACAGCTCTTGTTAGGATTTTAAAAGACCACAAAAGAATGTGTTGTAATCAATATGTATTTTTTCCTGAATGAGGAGTTTATCTTTACCATCTCTTTCATACTTTTTTCTTGATCTGACTTCGTCTTTCATCTGTTATAAATTCCTTTGGCACATCAAATCACCTTTATGAGGGGCCGCGGTGGCCGAGTGGTTAAGATGTCTCGACATATTACCACAAGCCCTCCACCTCTGGGTCGCCAGTTCGAATCCCATGTGGGGCAGTTGCCAGGTACTGACCGCTGGTCGGTGGTTTTTCTCCGGGTTCTCCGGCTTTTCTCCACCAACAAACCTGGCACGTCCTTAAATGACCCTGGCTGTAAATAGGACGTTAAACTAATAAAACAAACCTTTAAGGCTTTAAAAGTTAGATTTTAAAAGGAGTAACTTCCCTTTTATCATTTTATCTGGTTAACAGAAGAATATTTTTTGCAGGTTTAACCATAAAAATCCTGAGGATAAGAATGTTGTTCCTGGAGGATTTATTACAGATACCAACAAGGTAATTATGTTTTCATTTCTTTTCTTTTTAACCCATTGTCAGTAAAATTTATCTCAATTTAACAAGAGTAGACAAAACTGTTATAAATTAAGTAAAAAGTCAATGGAGAAAAAATTATAGCAAAAACCCCCAAAAATATTTGAAAATGTAATACAGTTGTATTTTTCTTTCAGAATTCTATGCAGGTTATACCTAATGCGTATGTGGATGTTTCGGTGAAGGGTGCTAAGGTCTACAACAGATTTCAGTTTGAACGTGTAGGATTTTTCACAGTAGACAAAGATACTACATCAACTAAGGTAAGAGATTTCATTTTAATGACTTGGTATGTAAACAGGATTTCTGATGATGGCCATGGATGTCTTATAAAAGGACATCAGGCAATTAGTGTCTTACAGATTTTAGCCTCCGTTAAACCTATTTTGCATGTTTGTATATCACTTCTTTTGTCCCTGACAATATGGTTACTTGTGTCTATAAAAGGTACACCTTTGTTTGACCACAACAGAAGGTACACCTTTGTTTGATCACTACAGAAGGTACACCTTTGTTTGACCACAACAGAAGGTACACCTTTGTTTGACCACTATAGAAGGTACACCTTTGTTTGATCACTACAGAATGTACACCTTTGTTTGACCTCTACAGAATGTACACCTTTGTTTGACCACTACAGAAGGTACACCTTTGTTTGACCACTATAGAAGGTACACCTTTGTTTGACCACTACAGATGGTATACCTTTGTTTGACCACTACAGAAGGTACACCTTTGTTTGGCCACTACAGAAGGTACACCTTTGTTTGACCACTACAGAATGTACACCTTTGTTTAACTACTACAGAATGTACACCTTTGTTTGACCACTACAGATGGTATACCTTTGTTTGATCACTACAGAAGGTACACCTTTGTTTGGCCACTACAGAAGGTACACCTTTGTTTGACCACTACAGAATGTACACCTTTGTTTGACTACTACAGAATGTACATATTTGCATATTTGCATGTACATAATTTACAAAAGTTTGAGATGGACAGATTTTAGTATGGGACTCCCAAACTGCAAAGTTTAGTGTTGGAAGGACTCTCTAATTAGTAAGCAAAAAAGGAGGGAATATACCTTGGTTAAAAAGAAAATGGCCACCACTGCTGCCATCTTGAAAATGCATTATGAAAAACGTCTTCTTCAGGTGTGATTTAGCTGAAACTTTTTTGAAATGATCCTGACATGATTCCGACCAAGTGTTTTAATTTGTTGGGTCATTCCAAAATCCAAGTATACCAAATTGAAAAGGAGGTGTTGCATGGCCGCCCACGATCGATTTTTAATTTTTTGGTGCAAATACATCAATCGACACATAATACATATCGCAACAGTACTTATTCCATGAATAGATTAATCTTGCGAATACAGCGCCACCTTTTATAAGTTTTACGTCCGATTCCTACTTGTGCGCCTTTAATGTATCATATTAAGGCATACAAAAAGCCAAAGATAAATTATTTTGGTGTAAGAACATAGCATTTTGTATTATCTTTTTAACGATATACAATGCTTCATCATATCTGTTGGGGTTTTCTTGCAATTTCCTGTTTTGCTCTTATTTTTTCTTGAAAATAGAGCAATTTCATTTCATCAGTTTTTAATTCATTCCTTAGATAACAATGACAAACCCCGAGTACCCTAAAATTTTAGCAATCAAAAATATCTTCATATATCATTTATTGAAGCATGAAAATATTGTGTCGATGAATCACTGGATATGCAGACTTTTTAGCACTTTTTTACGTCTACCCCCTTTATTGCTTACCCAATATCAAAGTACTGAGAGTACTGAAACTTAAAAATTTAAAACGAAAACTGTCCTTCTCTCTCTCCTATCCATGAATATTACTTTGAGTAAAACGTATCCCATGTAAGTTGGTGTACCCAAGTTCGGTCAAACTGACAATGTATGACCTTTGACCTAGTTTTGCATATATATCATATAGGACTATTCACACAAAATGTTAATTTTAGGGTCATATATTGACTAGACAACAAGCAAAATAAGTCAATATCACATAATTCCTACACCACTTGTCAGATAGTAATTCCTATTTTTTGTCCATGGGTTATATTTACAAATTGATAAGCAGATGCATCATTAAGCAAAACTATACCAGTTGTATTATTTTTATATGTTGACCTTAGATATTTCTCAAAAGAACTATACTTGTTGTTTTTGAATTGTTCATAAACCATGTCATGGATAACTAGGATTTCATTCTTAAGCCCAAACACCTTCATGTTCTGACTATTATTCACACAATAAAACATGGTTCAAACTATATACAGTAATGAAAAAAGAATCCAGTGGACTGAAATCTGCGTAAAACACATTTGATATTGCACGCTAGGAGCTTCAATAGACTACTTGGTCTGATATATTTTTTTGAATGTTACCATGAAAGTAGGTCAAGAAAACAAATTTGTGGAGTAGTTACAGACCCACTATTGATTCTTTAGGCATTTCACCTATTGAAAAGCTGTTTTAAGATTTTCATACATTAAGACCTGTCTGAAGCTCTTTATTCCAGCATACTGCAAGTGTCTTGTATATGTCAAGAAGTCAGTTTATGTTGCCAGTTTGGACCCTGTGATCTTGAAATTAACGTTAAGGTCATTCATTTGACAAACAGCTTTGAGCCCTTTATTCAAGAATACGTTAGTCTAACATCATGTTCCGATGCCTTTCAGTATGAGAAGTCGGTTGAATAAAAAAGTGTATGCACGACGGACGGCCACCAAGTACGATCACTATGTCACCCTGACCTATCGGGCAAGATGATTTAAGAACATTTGCCCTTCATCCCAACATGCTACATGTATAATACCAGGTCTCTAGTCCTCTTAATTATTCACAGGAACTCGTTTAAAGATTTTAGTCTATTTGACCCATGTAACCATAATGTAGGTCAAGGCCATTCATTTGAACAAAATTGGTAGTCCTTCATGCTAGCATTCTACAGTCCCAATATCAGATTCCAATGCCTCTTAGTTATTCACAATAAGTCGTTTAAAGTTTTTAGCCTATTTGACCCTTGTAACCTTAAATGAACTCGGTAGCCTTTCATGCCAGCATACTACAGGCCTTATCAGGTATTTAAGCATCTTAGATATTCACAAGAAATCGTTTAAAGATTTAGCTTTTTTGACTTCTGTGACCTTGAATGAAGGTCAAGGTAATTCATTTCCACAAACTTGGTAGTCCTTCCAGCATTCTACATGCCTAATATCAGTTTCTTTCGGATATTGAGAAGAAGTCGTTTGGATGAAAAGTTTACGAAGGACGAAATGCGAACAGCGCACGACAATGGATGAAGCACGGTGACTATAGGTCATCCTGACCCTTCGGGTTAGATGACCTCATGACATTAAAATGAACTGATGGGCGTTAGAATTGTACCCACTGTCCTTATTGTATGATCTTATAAGGCGACCAAATTCAGAATCGTATCTTAGCATCTCTTCTTCCTAACTTACTTTATACTTCCTAACGTCACCCTTGACACCTCCTCACGTTACGTCTTCGATTGTGAGGTAGGCTCTGGGCTCCTTGCAGAGACACACCCTGCTTAGCGTTCAGCATTAAGCGAGTAGGACGACTGGTTCGCCTTTTGTCAGTATAATGTGACTGGGTGGGATGTGTTGCTTGATGTCTTCGGCGGCATGTTTCAGTGATATAGCACTATGAAAAGGACAAGAGTTCCACTATAGAAGAAGACACAACATGAATATAACGCAGTCTCCCATATCACATACCAGGCACTTCATACACGTGAGACACTGCATACATGGATGCTGTCCTTACATGACCCTGGCTGTTAATAGGACGTTGATTTAATCAAACAAACATTAAAAACGATTTTATAGAGTCAAGAATGCAGGAATCAGTCTACCGCGAAAGCAAACTGGTTGATTCGCTGATTTTTACTGACGTACTACTACAGCTATAGTCATTTAAGGACGGCATCCGGTGTATGTCATTTGATATATTCTACGGTGTTGCCCCACCAAAGGACAGAACCAAGAGATTTTTCCCCAGAATTAATTTAGTAACAATAGTTTTTTTTTTAAATAGTAGTATCAACATTGACCGACATATTATGATTTAAACTAATTGATATGCGTATTACGGTCTCATTTTGTTCTAAGAAGTTAGACGAAAATCTCTAGCAAAATGAAGCTGCTAGAAAGCAATGGCCATTGAAGGATGCACTTTCATGAAGGATGTTGGATGAGAAAAAAAGCTTATACTTATGTAATCAGTACCTGGTAAATTTTTTGTTAGTATTATTTCGCGATACCTATAGGCTACTAAAGGTAAACTGAGACATAGAGCCTAGTCTGATGTCTGATTGACGCCAGCAAAAAAAGGTACCAAATTTTGTCGCCTTTTACGATCATGCAATTGGTATAGCAGGTGCAATTCTAACGCCCTTCATGAGACGATGGCAACATTGATTGTTCCCTTTTACCGTGGGCAAAGGACACATACTGTCGTATTTGATCGTTATTACCTTAATGCTTATACAGTTTCTGGAATGCAACATGTCATTGTGCATATGTTAAATCACAACTGTCAGTATTATGTGTCCCACTCTTTCAAAACGGATAAGTAGAATTTCCGAAAAATATTATAAACATGAGTTTATGATGATAATTTCAAGGTTTGGTCGAAATACACACCTCAATATCACGTTCTACTCTTACAGTAAAGTCGATAATATATGACAGTGTACTCTCAGTACTTTGATATTATGGAGAAAAAAATGGGGGTAGGGGAAAATAATCTAAAAAAACGTGGCATATCCAGTGATTCATCAACTTGAGCTGCTTATGGTGAAACGATGATAATCTGAATATAATTTTAAACATCAAAATTTTAGGGTACTCGAGTAGTGCCTTACTTATTCTGTCGCTCAAACGAAAAATAAAAAACTTCAAAAAGTCGTATTTTCTGTCATATTTGATATTTACGTTCGATTTGTGATAGAATGATATTGGATACAACCAAGTGTGATATGTCGTTAAAAAGGCATTTTTATGTGGTATTTTCAATCACAACGAAAACGCGATTTTAATGTTTTTACTATGACTTATGCCAGGTAAAAGGCCCAATAGGCTTTAAATTTACCAGTGTTAATGTAGGGGGCGCTGTAGTCGTAATAATAGTCCAATCGGGTTTTACTTATTATAGACATATGCGTATTAATGCAATTAACTAATTTAAATTCAAAAATCAAAAATTTATCATGGGCGGATTTTCACCCTATATGCAACACCTCCTTTATTTTGAAATTCTCAAGTTCTACTAGGGCAATTTACATGTAGCTGAACCTTACCTGAAATTAAATTAGGTTAAATCAAACATTAAATAAACATCCTGTGTAAAACCTGCATGCATACAACAAACTTCCTAACGACTCTATATTTCTAATTCTTGAATTTAGAAATGACATTGACATATATAATGTCGCTGAAGTAAGAGGTTTCCTCATTAAATGGGAAGGCTGCTGCCCCCTCTGTTGATTATCTAGCTATTACAATGTTTACTGATTTCACTTAGCCACACTCCAAGACACATTTAGGCCCGTCTAAATCAAAGACTAGAACAGTTCATTATGGAATTTTAGGGATGAATGTGTTATCTCCATTCATCATTATATAAAGCTTTACTCATTTTATCATTTACCATGTATGTCCACTATCGAGAGTTTCCCTCATTTATAGAAGCAATAGTTCATTCATTGATAACCCATTGCATCATTAAAGATGCTCCATCGCCGACAGAGCATAAATGATATTCATCATTTGAACAATAATTGGTATTTATGTCTAAATAACACAAAAAATAATAAAAAATAATTTATTTTGTTTTTGTTGCATTCACAATCAGTACTTCATTCCATTTAGGACATAGTGTCATGGAATTTTTTCAGGATGCAATAAATTGTTTCTAATATTTTTATCTTGAAAAGTAAGATTAGAAGCTCAAACTTTTCAATGGTGGTATTGGTGTAAAGTAGGTAACTTTTGTAACTGAAGAAAAATACTAATGCGTCTGCTCCTATTTTTCATACAGAAAAATGCCATTTGTCAGCGGTGGAGCATCTTTAAAGAAACAATAGTTCATTTAATTGATAACCCGTTGCATCATTTAGCATTTCCAATTAAACTGCAAATTTGATTGTCATTGACTCATTGCATTAAGCCATCAATTGTACAATTTAGTGATACTCTTGGGCAGTGCCTTGTCACAGCTGTTAGAAGATAAAAAGAAGTTTGAGACAGAAGACAGTTGATGTGATGGTCTTACTAATCGGATGAATAGGCATACAATGGGACATCAGAGAAATAGAAAGTTGAAATCTATTGAACCTTTGTGATACATGTAGCCATTAAATACAGAACTATTGTAAACACTCTGTGTGAAATTGTCCAGAGAGTGCATTGTTTGTTTAATTGTTCGAGCTATTGTTGACTGTGTTGTTCAGGTATACAGCAGTATGTGCTGGTGCAGTAATGTTGTTCTTTGTGACTGGTTCCTTTGTTGATGCCTGTTGATATTGGTTGTTTCCTGCACAGTGTGTGTTCCGTGTTATATCACATCCATATCCGAAAATCCTCAGAGAGGGTTCTGAGTCTGTGGAGACAAAGCTTTGACTTGCTTCAGAATCTCCTGTTATACTCTGTTTGGACATTTAAACTTTAGAGGTCTCAGTTTCTGATACTTATCACTGTCTAGATCTTAAAACATCCCACATCTTTGTCTAGGTGTTGTGAGGTCACCTGTATAAAGCTATAATGTTACCTGTACTTTTAATTACAATTGTTGCATATATATACCTGTATGCCAGAAGACAAAGCACTTGATACCAATATACAAATACATTTGATTTCATTTATTGAGATCATGAAATGACTGCCAAGTGACATATTATTGATAAATAAAGATACAGTAGAGCAACAAAGTACCAGGGGTCTGATTCAGTTTTCTCCCAAGCATGATATAAACTCATTCACCCCTAAAAGACACATTTAGACTTGCCTGAATTCAAAGACCAGACCAGTCCATTATGAAATTTCAGGGATGAATAAATTAAGTGAGATATTATCACTGAATATTCCTCATGTTGTTCTGACTCTAATCTCAGTCTGAGAACAATTTTTTTTCTCATAAATATGGAAGGTATCTTTACAAAATTTGCTGTATGCTTACATAACCTGAAGCTTAGAAGCAATGATCTGCTGTTAAGTCAGTGATAGGTGTCAGCAGTGTGTGATTCAGAGATGTATGTGCCAATATGATTGGTCTAGATATTCAGTAATTTGTATACCAATGTGATTGGTCTTAACATTCAGAAATGTATACCAATGTGATTGGTCTAAATACTCAGTGATATATACTAATGTGATTGGTCTAAACATTCAGAAATGTATACCAATGTGATTGGTCTAAATATTCAGAAATGTATACCAATGTGATTGGTCTAAACATTTAGAGATATGTGCCTTTATGATGGCACCATTCCTTCATCTTTAAATTATCAACAAGAAAAATTTAAAAATTACAAAAGGATAAAATAAAGTTTTAATATCAAAGTTAATGATCATAACAAGATCTGTTGATTTATGACATCGCCCCTATCAATACCACACAGAGATTCGGATGTTTGACTGACTTGTATTTGTATATTAAATGTCAACCTTTGATGTTATCAATTGTTTATGAGAGAGTAAACATGCATGTAAATTTGATAAGTCAGATTGTCAGAACTGACAAATACCTAGATTTTATTTCAAGGCTTGTAGACAAAGTGTATGAATAACGTTGATTTCAATGGAAAAAGCAAAACGGTAATCTGTATTGATTATATAGAGTGGCCCCATATTCCTTGGCAGGACTGTAATAAACAAGGCTGATCTTGTATCTACAGGTGTAGATGGGTTATATTTACAGGTTACAGGAGGCTTGCTCTGACAATAGGGGTACTACCATAGCAGACATCAGCATATTGGTGTGACTGTTGCTGTGTCATAATCTGATTTATGATGGCAGAATGTTAGGGGTTAAAAATGATACTACACAACCCTAGCTCCTAAACAGGAAACAGGGCTGACTCAAGGTCAGCTCAAGGTCACTATCCCTGGTCCTGGTCTGCATCTAACTTATTTATACCTCCCAGATATTTATGATGGTTGTCATAAGCAACAGTTAGAGTCGTTGGTTTTGATATGAGCCGTGGCATAAAAAGATTTATTTATTCATAAACAGCATGTTTTCATGTTATCTTCTAGATCTAGAATTCAGAACCTCTGTATAATAAACATGCACATTTCTCTAAGTAAGAAAGACAGCCGATAGCTGTGCCCTAGAATCTTTCTATTTCTCGTGCCCTACCATGAAATGGAAGGATACAATCTTGTCTTCTCTTCAAATTATAGTTGATATTTTGTACAAATTCTGCTGTTTTCCTTCTTTCGGATAATAATAGACTTTATTTAAACTTGATTACATGTTGAGCCTGTCTTACACATGGTCAAGATAGATATAAGATATACTCTTTCATTTCATCTCAGGATATTTTATTGTAAGATGTTAATACAATATACTTCATATGAAGGAAAGGAATATTCTACCCGAGGGTCACAAAATGTTCTACAAGCCTCGGCTTTTTAGAATTAAGCAAAGGTTGAGACTTTGGTGGGAATCAGTTGTGGACAAAAAGAAAACTCTAAAAAGAGTCAGCCTTATTTTAACTCTTTCTGTACTCATAGCTCATTAATCATTCACAGTAAACATGCAATAATGACTTCTTTCTTTTGAGTCACATTATTACGTCGTGATTCACATTTAAGAGACTCACAAGTTCATGTAATATTGGATACAATACCTGGCAATGTTATTTTTTGGATCATGCAGATAAAAAACATCATTAAATGAATGGGATGGGGGAGGCGTTTAACTCAACTCCTTTTCCAGATTCCAGAAGAGGGGACAGCCTCTTATAGGGGTGATGGGTGCTAATTACGGTGAATAGAGTACAGTATACAGGGAATAAAGAAGTTACTCAACACATTCTTTATATTCTGAGAGATCCCCGATCCCTGCAGTGCAGTGTAAATCAAGTAACAACATTTCTCACTCAAACTCTTTCTGATAATTGTTGTTTTCAACATAGAATAAACGAGAAAATAATTTCTAACCACAGAAAAGAAACAAATACATTTCAGTAATTTACAGAGCCTGCTCTTCACACGTCATCGTGTAGAACTTGACTAAAGTCAACATAAATTTAGGGAGATTCCTGGCAATCCCAAGTACATTATTCTTTGTATAAGTACATAAGTTGCTTGTACTTTTAAATCTTCATGTTACTAAAGCTTTTTCACTTTTTGCTGATAAAAAATCGGAGGAGGACGCTTCTGTCAGCGATGTTTTAATGGTTTCATAGAAGCCGGTACACGTGGCATTGGGTACAGATTCTGCAGCACTGCTATACTGTGCAGTAACCATCAATGACGCTGGACGGCTAACGATGTTTGTTTGAAATACGGATAGCATGTAATGAGTATAAACCTATAATGGGATGATGTATAGGAGTTTGGATTTAACAGTAGAAACTTGGAGTTAGAATCAAAGGGAAGCTCATCAACTAGAGAGCATTGGTGTTTTCCTCTCAGCATGTAATGTGTATGTACCTGTGTAAGCCAGAAAGGTCTTTGGTGTCCCAGCAGCCTTGCTGTAATATAGCAGTCTACCCATACATCAAATATTTTAACTCAATTCTTTTTTCAATTTATGAAATATATCACTATGGCTACACAAGAACATTCAATAAAACTTGGTATGCAAACAAAATCCCTTAATCAGCCTTCCAATTTAGTTGTTTGTCTCTGGCCTTAAATAATATTTCATTATTATTTTAGAAATGTTTCTTAGATTGTATTTCTTTCGGCTGTTTTTAGTATGGAGGATATCTTAAGATGCACATTTTTCGTATCTTTCTGTCAGATCATCCTGCACTATCAACCTGCTTCTTTTTCATCAGACATTTAGAGGCTATTGACATAATCAAAGCTGTGAGGGGCTGTAGATAAGTTTTATAGAATTAGCAATCATACATGGCATGCAATGCTTCAGATGATTCCATAGATTATACGGTACCAGTCAGAAAATTGTCTGCTGTGTGTCTTGTTCTAGGGTCTTTATATTGCGTATATCCTGGTTGTGTGGGCCTTATTGTTCTGGATCTGGCCTATCATTACTTAGATCATTCCCTCCCTATATCTCTGGTCAGGGCTTTATGTCATTTTACATATATAAAATCTCCAGACACTGTCTGAGTCCAAGGTCAAGGTCAGTAATAGGTATGTCACTCTTTATGGAGATGTTGCCAAGGGTGAATGGATCTATTTATAGCATTGTCAAGGTCGCGTCCCAGTACGTTTTCTATCAATTTGTAAGATACTTGGCCTCCAGTCAACTAATCTTTTTAGAGTGTTTTTCCTGTTCAAACCTTGTTTTATAAACTAATCTTTATTCTGTAGATAGAGAAACCAATATTTTATGATAAGGAATCGGAGATGAATTTTTACCACTTTGCTTTATTTAAATTATGATCACTACCCAGCAAAAAGGCTGAAGATAATAGGTTAAATCAAACAAGATCTGGTAGTGGAGGTGAGCTAGAATACCTGGCTGACCTTGTGCAGCATTCTTCATCAACCTTAACTTTAAGGAATTACTCGACAGGAAAGCATTTTAAAAATAGTAGGGAAATCTCAGATTAGGTTCTATAATGCTCTGAAAGTTTTAATTGACAGATTTCCTTAAAGTTAAAGCCACACTATATGTAACTATCAACAAAACGTCAAGTTAGATTCTAATCCTATATTGTTAGTATTTGTAGATGTAGTTGAAGTTATGTTATATAAAAGAATATTTATAATGATTTTTTAATAACTTTGGTACAGCAGTTGTTGAAAGTCAATACTTGTAAACATGCCTTCATTTTAAACTAGTCACCATAGAAGTTACGATTATTGCTGAACGGAAGTCGGAAAGTTCTCATGACCTGCTCTCGGAAGAGTTCGGACAGACATTACGTAGTTACGGCAGTCACATGACGTTCTCGACAACTAAGTTACAATGTCGGTTAACTTCAGCTTGTTTGACTAAATCGGATCCCACCTAGCGATGTTCAATATTTATTTGATTTTATCAAAAGTTTCGGAATCATTATCGCTCATCTTGACTTCAATTTAGTCCTATCTCTGCTTGATTTACAACAGGATTTGTTTTTCAACATTCTTCTAAATTATGAAAAAAATAAGACAGATATAGATATTGGGATTTAAATGTTGATGAAACTGGACCCTAGAGTTTGGCGGGCCTTGACTTTGAGAAAAATAGATGAATCACTATGGCCACCATTATACAGTGTCACATATACACTGTTGGAAAGATTTATTTCAATCAGATGTGAAACATTACTATTCAAAGTAAAGGAGGTAACCAAAGGTATATTGCATTGTTATACTTTGTAAATGGAATTAATACCTCCTATTATATGAAGACAAGTAATTGATTAAATGTTGGCAATGGCATTAATTGAACGGAAATTATCACAAGAGCCTTTTCTTGTTTTCCAAAGTGTATAATACAATTTTAAGGAATTGAATGCAATGATCATCTACAAGTAAATGTTTCAAGTAATATGAAATTATTTATTGCATTTTAGATGAGATCCTTAAAAGAAGATTAAAGCTTTTTAATTTGAAACGAACACAATGAAATGTTTTCTTCAAACCAGTTTAAATTAGCTTAATCATACTGCTAATGAAGTAGCTGAAGTAATTGGCAAAAACTATTTATAAAAATGTGCAATTCATTAGTCGTTTGACTGGCCTGCTACAATTAGACAAACGGTAGGATAATTGGCTGGGATGATGGTATTGTACTTTTGTTGCAACCACCAATGAGAGATATCTATCTTACAACATTAAAGCTTATGAATATTTTATTCCTTAGAAATAGAACCATCATCATTAAATCCCACCAAATCAAATCCTCGTAAGAGAGGAAGTTTTGGATGTGTTTCTAGTGTGATGATATTGGGATCTAAATAGATTTCCAGCTCACTGCTGATAATACACTCACAGTCTTAAGTCTTTTTCTTGTCTCTTTAAAAACATCATTTGTGTCAAATTTATTTCCGACGCCAGTCTGATGAGCCCCGTAATCTTGAGCCAGAACAAATTGTTGGTTCTGGCCTCTGAGGGCTGACAGCCAATCTGGAATACCTCGGCTGTAGTTTGAGGTTTAAATATATTTGTAGTTACCAATCTGTCTGTACTTATGACATTCTCCATCGTTCTGACACTAACCCGAGTCATGAATCTCCCGTGTGCAACACCTTCCTAAGCTGTATGGATCAGCACCACCTAGGCTGATATGAGGAATTAACATACCGCTGATTTTCTGGGATTATTATCACCGTAAATACTGCACTACACATTGGGGAGCCCCATCCATTCCTCTCCAAGGACGTGCAGTACCCCCTGGGAAATTGTTAATCTAGCTGCCCGTAATGACAATGGTATCTACACTAAATAACTTCTAATGTACCGCCATTGTCTGCCATGACCTCATTTTTGGATCCTCTGTTTTAGATGTCTGTCATGACCCCTTTTTTGGATCCTCTGTTTTAGATTTAGCTTCCTCAAAAGCCTTCAAATCCTTAAGTCGTATGCATCAAGCTACAGTCTTGCACCTCACCAAAGTCCTATCAGTTAACTAAATGTTTACTAATGCTGCTGGTAGATAGGTGTACATCAGGCTTTAACTTTTCTATTCAGAACTCTTTTTTTTTTTTTTTTTTAAGATGTGTAAGCATTCAGTTGACAGAAGACTAGCTAGCTACCCATTGCAATCGTTAAAAAGAAAGATATTGACATTCGTACAAAAATGCAGAAAGTAAAACAGCTTATGACTTACATTCTTTTATAACTTTTTCTCATTATTGAATAGTTTTACAATAGTTGTATGATTTTAAACTTGTACCATGCTCAGAAGAAGGGCTACCAATTACTCCTTCATATAAGGTCATGACCATAAAATACACCCAAATGGTGAGGATCTATCCAAGAATTCTGCAAACTTGAGATAGTACATGTATGTCTTTAGTCCCATATATATATTACCATGAATCAAAATCTGCTGAATTCGTTCAAATGAATGACTTTGACTTAGGATTATGTTATATTTTGTTTTCAGCTACCTTTGATAAACTGGAAATGCTCTCTTGAATTTTGTTAATTGTTTGAAAGTGTTCTTTCATCAAAACTATAAAGGTTTCATGAAAAAAAAAAGTTTTTAATAGGTCACCCCCCATGGAGGAATATTTCCAGGGTTATACTGATAACATGCCTAACCTATCTCCATTATGACATATATCCATGTCTATACAGTCTGCCTATCAACTGTATGAAGTTTCCTGTCCATCCATCACAATTACAGACAAAATACTCCAGTATGTCTCCACTATCTTCAGGAATTCTGTCTCTATCAAAATTATTCTTAGTCAAAACACCAACATTTTTGCATTTCTCTCTGTCAAACAATGTTAAAAACACATATCACAGCGACATTTCTATATTAACAAAGCTATCAGGTTTTTGACACTATGATTTTTTCTTCAAAGGTCTCTCGGTTTTATATTGTTCTTTTTCATTGAAAGTCTCTCGATATTAATCTTGAAAGCATAAACTTAGAGCTGCCAGCGGTTGGTTGGCGAGACAACAGACTTCACCTGTTATGTTACCTAGACGCTGTCATTGTGTTGGAGAAGAAGTTTGAAAATGACATGTGACATATCTCTTATATCAACATGACAATTTATCTCACCGCCACATAGTTGGTGAGTGGCGCCCTCTATATTAGCCGAAAGTTTTTTCTGGGTGGCTGTTTAAAGTAGAAGTACTCTTATGCTGAGAGCACTTACATCTACGGAGTTCTGTCGTTCATGTTCATCTTGTGAGAAATGAAACAAGTCTTCCATCGTACCTCAAGTTTACACTGCTTGTTATGTAATTGAAAGTTATTGCGTCCATGTGTGTTGACAACACATCATTAGAGTTTGTGTAAAGTTCTCAACATGTCATCCCCATCAATCTCCATACTTAGTCAGATCAGTGTATACTGTCAGCTCTCTGTCATTGTTACAGGGCGGGAGGCTTACATCCTCAGATCATTGTATACTGTCAGCTCTCTGTCACTGTTACAGGGCGGGAGGCTTACATCCTCAGATCATTGTATACTGTCAGCTCTCTGTCACTGTTACAGGGCGGGAGGCTTACATCCTCAGATCAGTGTTCCTAATGCTTGTTGGAAAACCTTTAACTGGACTAAATGTATAATTATAATAATACAGGTCTGAAAAGTGTTCGTGAATGACATCTAAGATAGGAATTCTATAAACAGCAGCTAAATGTCCTTGTAAAATTGATTCATAACGATGCATAGTCTTGAAATGGTTTAGCTTATAACATTGCCAAACCAGAAAAGTGCTGCCATATTAATTTGTATACTAGACTTTATAATACAACCTATAGTAACCAATGTATTAAATTATATATAAATTGGATCCACCTTGGGGGTCCAAAGTGGTAATATTCTCCTCCATTACATGATGGCTGTCGTGGCAGTCCTTCCCAGGATACAAAGCGATCTTTCTAACACAACTGACATTAACTGTGAATTGAAAAATTCCCAAGGTCAGACCGACACTTGGTTGTGAGCTGTGACTGTCAATTTCAGAACCTAATTCCTCTTGATTTAATGTTGATTACCTAAAACCTCTCCGTTCTGTCCAGTATGACTGTCAGACACTCGCCCTCACCTCTCTCTACCCAACCAAACTATCTCTGACAGTTACACCTGGTTATTACATAAATACAGGTTACAGCGGCCATTTTACTGGGTATATAGCTCAATGTTATGTTTTATAGGGCTCCTGAATGTCAGCTGTGAGTGTGATGACATATATAAACCTCTGTTTTATAATGTTGGCTGGGCTATATATACTGCCCATTCCTGGTGCTTATTTCTCCCCGTCTCCAATGCCTAGTTCACATGTTCCTTGTGTTTCAGTAAACCTTTTTGTACATTCCTGTTTCTGATGGGCACGTAAATGCCTACAGGAATTTTATTAGTTTAATTGATGAATAATAATCATGGTAGATATAAATAAGAAATTGGACATGTTTATTTGATAGTAATTCTGTTTACACCAGATATTTTGTACATTCAAAACATTAATTGTTGTCACACATTATTTTTGTGTCGCCTGGAACACAAGGGCGACAGCATCCTCGATACTCCAGGGCTTCCGATCACTTACGATCTCTACACCCCTGGACTATCTCATAGTAAAATTGAAGGCAGCTCAGCGGAAAACATTTGACCAATCACAGGCTAGCAAAGACTTCCGTTGAAGACTACAGAGAGAGCGACGCCTAACATCAAAGCCACACAGTCAACCACAGTGTACCGTTATACGGCTCTTTTGATGTACATCAAATGACTAAATTACCTGTTATATTCTGTTGCCTTCAATTTCACTATGAAATAGTCCAGGGGTGTAGAGATAGTAAGTGATGGGAAGCCCTGGAGTATTGAGGATGGGGCGACACTTAGGTGTCATTATGTAGGTCGTCTGCGTCAGCGTCCGGGATAAGGTTTCAGTGTGGTAACTTAAGTATTTATTGTCCGATTTCAAATAAATTTGGTATATATATATTGCTTAATATCATTGTGATCTTGGATGAGTTCAATAATGGTCAAAATCCGTCAATATTTACAAGAGTTACATGACTTTGAAATCGTCAGACCAGATAAATCCATGGTTTTCGCTTAATAACTTTAGTGTTTATCATCCCATTTCTACCAAATTTGGTTCATTGCTTTATATTAATGAGATCTCAGAGTGAGTGGTTTGATACTGGTCAAAATCCATGAATATTTGCAAGAGTTACGGGCCTTGATAACTTCACCTAATTAACTATTTTTTGTGATGTTTTAAACTGCTGTACAGGCGACACATCCATTTCCGTGGAATTCTTGTGATATTTGCTCTCCATATTTCCCAAACTTCCACACAAGGACAGATAACTCTTTCTAATAACATTGATTTCCGCCCTCTTTATTTTCCCCAAATACTCTTTTAACTGTTGACAAGAAGAGATTCTCAGGACTTTTTACATGGAAATTAATTGCAGCACTGACTAAGCATTCAATTTTAATCTAATGCAAGCTTTGACAACCAAATTATTTTGAAGTCCTGATTAATGAAACTAGATTTTTTTTATCCCTCTTTTAGATTGATTACAACAGAGATCTCTGTTGCACTTGTTGTTCTGATGTCAAATGTGCCTAATTGCTTCCAAGGTTGTCCAATTTGGTCCTGTAATCAGTGACACAGGTGCTTGTGTCCATGAAGGTTATTCATAGCATGTACCAACGAGTGCCTTTTATTTCTCAAGGCACTTTAAACATTTTTAAGAATCTCTCTAAGAATCCGTTTAATTCTTCATTATATTTGAATCATAGTAAATTTCAATGACACATACTCTTTATAAAAAAATATTAAAGACAAAGCAGCTAATTGAATGAAATACCCTACATGATTCTGTAGATCTCCATGTACCAATAACACTAGTATACAGGGTTCTGTCCCCTGACAAGAGACTCACCATAGTCAATAAAAGTGGTAGTTTCAGCTTCTTTTTAGCACTCAACGTTAAGGGAGTGGAACGACTGGTTTGCCCGTTGTTAGTATAATGTGACTGGGGGAGGGGGGGGTTGTTGTTGCTTGGTGTCTTTGGAAGCATACTTTAGAGATGTAGCCATATAAAAAGAGCAAGAGTTTCACAATACAAAAAGACACAACATGAATATACCGCAGTCTCTCAGAACACGCGCCTCGCACTTGACACACACAAGACACCACGTATACGAGAGGCAGTCCTTACATGACCCTGGATATTAATATTACACACCAAACCAAACTGTATAGAGGCTTAATCAAGGGAGTTGAGCATGGTATAGAGGCTTAATCAAGGGAGATAAGCACTGTATAAAGGCTTAATCAAGGGAGAAAACGACAGTATATAGAGGTTTAATCAAGGGAGATAAGCACTGTATAGAGGCTTAATCAAGGGAGATAAGCACTGTATATAGAGGTATAATCAAGTTAAAACCCGAGTCTGAATGCTCCCGTGTTGAACACCCTTCCTAAGCTGTATGGATCAGCACCACCTAGGCTGATAGCTGAGGGAATATAACCATATCCGCTGATTTTCTGGGATATTATCACCGTAAAATACTGCAAACTAACACATCTGGGGAAGCACCCATCCATTCCTCTCCAAGACGTGCAGTACCCCTGGGAAAAAATTGTTTACATCAGGCTGCCCGTAAATGACAATGGTAACAACACATAAATAACTTCTTAATGTAACCGCCCATTGCTGCCATTGACCTTCATTTTTGGATGCCTCCTGTTATTAGATGTCATAGATATGACCCCTTTTGAGATCCTCATGATTTTAGATTTAGCTTCTTACAAAGCCTTCAAATCTTAAGTCGTTATGCATCAAGCTACAGTCCTTGCCAACCTCACCAAAGTCCATTTCTCAGTTAACTAAATGTATTTACGTTATGCTGCCTGGTAGATAGGTTCCATCAGGCTAACTTCTATTCAACTTTCTATTCAAAACTTTTTTTTTTTTTAAGATGTGTAAGCATTGCAGTTGACAAGAAGACTAAGCTAGCTACCCATTCGCAATTGTTTAAAAAGAAAGATTATTGACACTTGTACAAAAATGCAGAAAGTAAAACCAGCTTATGGACCTTACATCTTTTATAACTTTTTCTCAAATTATTGAAATACGTCTTTCTACAATAGATTGTATGACTTTTATAACTTTGTGTCACCATGCTTCAGAAGAAGTGGCTACACAATTACTCCTTTCATATAGGTCATGACCATTAATATAAAACACCCAAATGGTGACGGATCTACTCCAAGAATTCTGCAAAACTTTGAGATAGTACATGGCTATGTCTTTAGTCCCATATTTAATATATACCCATTGAATCCAAAATCTGCTGAAATATCGTTCAAAATGAATGACTTTGACTTAGTGATATGTTATTTTTGTTTTCCAGTGTACCCTTTTGATAAACTGGAAAATGCTCATCTTGAATTTTGTAAATTGATTTGAAAAGTGTTCTTATAAAGGTTCCATGAAAAAAAAACAGCTCTTTTTTATGGGTCCACCCCCCAATGGAAGAATATTTTCCGGGTATGGATTAATATACTGATAAACATTGCCTAACCTACTCCATTATGACAATATATCCAGTTAGTCTATTACAGTCTGCCTATCAACGGTATAGAAGTTTCCTGGTCCATCCATCCACCAATTACAGACAAAATATCCCAGTATGTCTGCCACTATCTTTCAAGGAAATTTGCTTCTCGTATTCATAAAGATTATTCTTAGTAAAACACCAAACATTTTTGCATTCTCTATGCTCAGAAACAATGTATTAAAAAACACATTTCACAGCGACATTTCTATATTAACAAGCGATCAGGTTTTGGACACTATGATTTTCTTCTTCAAAAGTCTCTCGGTTTTATATTAGTTCTTTTTACATTGAAAGTATCCGATATTAATCTTGAAAAGCATAAACTTAGAGCTGCCAGCGGTTGAGTGCGAGACAACAGACTCACCTGTTATAGATACTAGGACGTCGTATTGTGTTGGAGAAGAAGTTTTGAAACATCGACATGTGACATATCTCTTAGTTCAACATGACAATTTATCTCACCGCCACATAGTTTGGTGCAGTGGCGCCCTCTATTAATTAGCCAAAGTTTTTCTGGGTGGCTGTTTAAAGTAGAAGTACTCTTATGCTGAGAGCACCTTAACATCTCAGGAGTTCTGTCGTTTATATGTTTCATCTTGCTGAAGAAGATGAAAAGAATCTTCCATCGTACCCTCCAAGTTTACACTGCTTGTTATGTGAATTGAAAGTTATTGCGTCCAATGTGCTGTGACAGACACATCTAGTTAGAGGTTTTGGTAGTCAAAGCATAATCTTCTCCATCATAACTGTCATTCTGTCATTGTTCAGGGCGGAGCTTACATTCAGTCTTATAGTAGCCTCTATTACTTTACACGGGACTTACATCCTCAGATCATTGTTATTCACTCGTTGTGGCGGAGCTAATTCTCGACATTGTGTCAGCTCTCATTCACTAATGTTACAGGGCGGGAGGCTTACATCCTCAGATGTATGTAGTTGCACGTACGGTAAGGCAAATTCCTCTCTTTATACTGTCAGCTCTCTGTTCAAACTGTTACCGGGCGGGAGGCTTACATCCTCAGATCATTGTATCACTGTCAGCATTCTCTGTCACTGTTTACAAGGGCTGGAGGCTTACATCCTCAGATTCATTGATATACTGTCAGCTCTCTGTCACTGTATACGGGACGGTCGAGGTCAATCCTCTTTCAGTTCGACTGGGGTTATCCTGATGGGGGTCGATGTTACGTCGACTAGAAATTCTAATTTAAACATTAGGTAAAACCAATATCGCTGTAACTACCTTCTTACACCCTGACGCAGTCATTTTCTGATGTGGTTTCTCGAACCTTTCTTTTATGATATCTGTGATATTAATTTCTACGATAATTTTGCTCCCCTGGTAGATCAAACCTGGTTTAATGGAGATACAAAGCTAAGTATAGTTGATTGTCGGAGAAACTTAAATGTGTATTGAAAAAGTCTAAACAGTGAAAAAGGAAGTTTAGCCTAAAGCAATGATGGTAGCCTATAATTCAACAAAGTAGCAAGGTGCACCCGGCTGCAAGTTGCTCCTGAACAGGAGGTATACAGCTCTTGACTGTCTATTGAACTTAATTAAGACTATATACACAAAGAGTTTCCTGTGGAACACAAAGGCTGAGAGTGAACAAAGTTAGAACATTTTACCATTTACCCATGATATTTCAAGGCAATGTTTCCATGATAACTGGAAAAAGTGTCAAAAAATGAAAACCTAAAAAATAGCAAAATAGCGTAACACTACTAGACCATAAACAATGTCTATGAAGTTTCATGGAAATATCTCGCTTGTTTTAGAATAATTGTTGCTCCGGAAAACGATTCTTACACAAAAATCTGCCATTTTCCAGCAATGTTTCCCATTGGTACAGTAAATACCAAAAGTACAAAAAGTTGCAAAACCAACAATACACAAAGGCCCTACTAGACCATAAAACCAATGCTCTATTGAAGTTCGTGGAAATATCCTCTTCTTGTTTTTAGAGTCTATGCGCGGAAACGAACCCTGGTACAAAAATATGATTTCAGCAATGCTTTACCATGGTTTACGAAAAATGGCAGAAAAATGATGAAACCTAAGAAATCAGGCATCAAGCCTGGCTACCTCTACTAGACCATAAGACCAATGTGTCTATGAAGTTAATTCGTGGAATAATCATCTTCCTTTCTTGTTTTTAGAGGTATTGCTCCGAGCGAAACCATTGTTACGGACGGACGGACGGGCAAGCCCATTGATTATATTCCACCCACTCGCCTCAGAATCAGTTGCATTTCTGATTACTGTGCGAGGCCGTCTCTCACTGTAAGGTAGCGGGAGGAAATCTAAATACACTCACAGATTCACATGTGGATATATCACTTTGTTTTCAGAATACTCTGTCTACATTATGGTCTCAACTATGGACGAGAGGAGGTTCTTATAAACTTCATGAGCCTTCAACCTACAGGTTACGTTATTTACTGTCAGTGCCTTCTGTACACTGCTTACCAGGTCATGGAGCAGGTCTTAACTAATATACTCACGATCATTTTATCGTGTATATAAACTGTATCAGTCACTCTTGTCAGCTAGTTATCAGCTAGCGTTGGGAAGGCATTTCAATAAATCCCTAGTTATTGCCATTGATTTGATTTACTACGCGCTCTTAACTGGTACCATCATAGCGTTTAGCCAAGTGGAGTACAGGAACTCTACGCTAACGAGTCCCTCATGACTCAATTTGGTTAGTATTACATCTGCAGCCATACTGCTTAATCCAACTTGCATTACAGGGCTGGAAGGCTTACAATTCACACTTTTTCAGGATCACCATTGATTATATACTGTCACCGCTCTTCAGTCAATCGTTACAGGGCGGGATGACTTATCTATCTCTCCAAGATCTCAGTAGTAGTTTCCTTAAATGCTTGGTTTGGAATCCTTAATATTCCACTAAATTGTATTACGAGATTAATCGTGAATAAATATATATACAGTCTACGAATATGTGGATAGCGACTATATGACACTCTAACTCTTACAGAGTAAGGTAACATATACTAAGTCAACACAAGATAACAAGCGTAATCATAATAGATATATCCTATAGTAAAAGAATTGATATGTCTATAATCTTAGGTGGCAATTTGATGTACATCTAGAAATGTTTAAAGCACTTCAATAACAAAATTGCTCAAAACCGATGTTGAGAAAGCTGCTGCCATATTAATTTGTATACTAGGACTATAATACACCTATAGTAAGCAATGGTAAATTGTATTAGATGAAGAAATTATCATTATAAATGGAACTCAATGCACATATTGCTTGGGTCCAACACGTGGTATCAATCCATTCATCCTACCTAACTTACATGATTGCTATGAAAGTTCGTTCTAATGCTGTGCATATTCTTTCCAGGATACTTAATTGTCAAACCTACTTATCTTAACCAACACAAACTTACTTAAACTGTAAATGTAATATTATAGAATAATGATGATATAGTCCCAAGGGTACAGAACCGAGAGATCTTGTGATCGTAAGCACTGTGTGGACTGTAGCCTTAAAATGGAGTCATGAAGACCAAATTCTCGTCTCTTGAAGTTATCCACTAGGTGTTCAGGCCATAGATGTATACGTCACTACAATAATCTCCTAGTCCACGTAGTTCCAGAGTATGACTCGCGATCAGACAGAGCTCGCCCTCGACCGTCCTCTGTGAAAAGATTGCGCGCAGATTTGGATGTCATTAAGATCTACCAGCAGACCAAACTCACTCATTCTGAGCAGTTACACCTGGTTATTACAATATACATACTATGATGATATTGCTATACAGCGGCTACTTAATATGTATCAATTTTTTATCTTGTTAGGTCACTATAGCTTACAAATGTATATTACTGATTCTTATTAAGTGTGCTCCTGTAATAGTGTCACTATGTGAAAGTTTTATCTATGAACATTAATATAAAACCTTCATTGTTTCATTTTATCTCTAAGTTTGTATTGTAGTTGCTACATGATTTATTATTCTTAACACATGTTCAATTACACATCTCGCCGTAGTTGTGGCGATAAATCCTTCTCCCGGTTACTCCTAACTTATGGTGACCTCTATCACATACACCCTCGTATCTACTGTGTTGTATCAGAGGGATAAGTTACCTTTCTGCGTACTTATATTCTCCTGTTTTTATGATGGTTAGTGTTTAGAGTAACGAATGACCTATATCATGGAAGAGCTTTATATACTTTATAATGTACTCGGAATTCTAACAGGATGTTCAGACCATAACCTAAGCACACTACAATCTAGATTCTCATGCGTGTGTTGCGTATTCTAGACAGTTTATTTATCGTGCTTAAAAACACCTCATTTATATCTATTCAAAAGACGGATTAATCTTGTCACATATTCATTTGTCTTGTCGTACGAGCTCCAACACTAAAGGAGCACGACTGCATCATGAATGTGAAGATATATGTCGGAGTTCTATCGGAGCTCAGCTGTCCGAGTGAAATAATTTTGTTTCAGATTGAGCTGGTTCACTTAACGGTATAACATCTGTGATTGTCCCGCAGTTATCTAAAATAGAATTCCAGTCAATTTCTTCAGGTTTTTTTTAGCTAAACCCATCACGTTGTATTCCAGGTTATGTAATTATGTTAATATAAGACAATCAATTTGTATACTCTCTCGGATTGATGTTGTCAACATGCTATACTCGAGTCAACAGAAATCCAGATTCAATAATTTCCAAGCATCCGGTTTATCATATAGACGCTGGAATCGTCGTGACTTCCCCTTCACACCTCAAATTTCTCAGTGTCCAGATAAAATCCCTATACCAGTGATTCTCTCTTTCTGCTCCCTGGCGTGTTAGTCCAACCTTATTTATCAATTTAATAAAACACATTCCTCATTCATCCTACTCAAAGAGATATATTGCACATGGATTTCTATCTCTAATAGGAGAATCATCACAAGAGTGAGTGGTATTGAATACTGTTCAAAAAATAATCTATCACATAATATTATTCCATAGTAGAGTTATACGGGAAAATAGTGATGAACTTCACCTAAATATACAATCATTAAATATATCTTGTGAGTTTTAAATCGTACATGATGTAAGAACAGAAGAGCCGAGCTACATCTCCACTATCCGTGGCTAATTTCTTTAGCATTTGGCTGCTCAGCGATAAAATTTCCTGCTAATAAGCATTCCAGCAGCACTAATGAAGAGTACATACACTCCATCTTTCTTATCTGAGAACCTAACCACAATATGTTGCAACCAGCCCTATTCATAAATTTCATCCTATCACGTGCACTACTTCTTTAATTACTGATGACAATAGATAGCTTAGTATTCTACTCATGGAGCAGCTCTTTACATAGGAATAATATATGCGTAGCCACTAGATCTAGAGCATTAACTCCAAGATTATATATCTAATCGAAAAGACAATAATAAAATCCACAACAACCAAGTATATGTATTGACAACACGTACCCTGAATTAATGAAACCTAAGTGTATGTTCTCTTTTTATCCCTCTATCTATAGATGATAACAACAGATGCCACTCCGATTGCAACTCTCACATCTCTCCACTCATTGCTCTAAACTGTGCCTAATTGCTTCCACATAGGTGTTGTCCCTAATTTGTCCTGTAAATCAGGTGTGACACAAGGTAGCATTGTGTCATGCAAGTTATATCATCACAACCACTTAGCACACTATTCAAGCCCCTTTTATTTCTCACACAGGCTAACTGGATATAATTCACCAATTCTTCAAGAATCCCTGCTCTACATATTCTCGATATGTAATTCTGATAGGTGACAATATTACTCTCTGAATAGTACCTAATATACGTGTACATAATCTAAATTCACATGAACACAACCTTCTTTACTAAAACGAAAATATTATATTTGGATACCACATGTATCTATAAAATGGCCGTTAGTCAAGTCTAGATTGAATATATGCATATAATAGACCCGCGGTACAACACTCATGTAGTACTTAGCTCGCTTTAAGATTCTCAATTGTGTATACCAAATAATCAACAAACATTTAAGTAATACACGATTCACTGACTACACTAGACAGAGCAACTCAATCACAACTCGAGTTCTTCTCTAAAAGTAATAACTATTAGTTGTAAGTATATTCAGTTCTTAACAATTTCATTCACACATCATTACTGTTATTAGGGAGTGGCACCACCGACTGGTTCATGCACACCACTCTGTTATAGTTACTTGCTAGTACTGTGGATGGTGGGGAGGCGGGAATGTCTGATGCGGGATGCTATCGCTACTGTCGACGTACATTTAATAGATAGCGTGAGAGCGTCATAACGGTCTATATAGACCTGTACCACCACATCGAACTGAAATAAAAAGAGATCAAAGATGGTTCCCGAGCACACGTCACTCAAACACTCAACGCAAAATTACAACAAGGATCAGCTGGGAGATATCCATCAGTCTTGTTCGTGCCTAATACCGGTAACACAGACCACTCTGGACCCTCCGTCGACACAGATTGACACATTAACACAGAGGACATCACGGTACGAGAGCCTAGCTACTACTTACTACCTATTTCATTGATCCGGCTGCGGGAATATTATGTACACTAGTTACACACAATACCCAAACGCACATCTGATTATAAGACGTGCTTTCATTCAAGGTGATTTCGAGTTGACGCCACTTGGAGTGATAGAGGCTTAATTTAAGGAAATAAAGCTATTCTGTTATAATAGGCTTTAATCAGTAATAGGAATGCAGAAAAAGACATTTATTATATTATATGATGGCTATGAAGATCATCAAGGGCCAATAACAAGCCAATGTACTAGACTGGCTTTCGCACTCCCAAGGGCTAGAGTTCCTTGGCGAAATGACATATATATGCGAATGCTGTTCGAGTTTGTTCACTAGTGATGGGTATAACTCTAAACTGTACCAGTGGACCAGAGATTTTATAAGGATGTCACAGCTATAGTTAGAAGACTTTCAATCCAGATTTCTAGAAATTAGACCATTCTGCATAGAGGCTTAATCTAAGGGAGATTAAGAATACTGTAATAAGGCGTGTAAGTCGAAGGAGCATAAGACCCTCGTTAGCTGAACGCGAGGTCTTCTAATTCATAAGGGTAGATATTACTCACACAGGCCCTGTATAAGAGCTTAAATCAAGGTGTAGATAGCACTTTGCCTTATATAGAGTAATAAATACACATGAGGAGCACTCGAGTGGATAGTAGAGGACTGATAAGTCTCACTTAGATTAGCACTTGTATAGAGCTTTAATCAGGGAAGTTATAAATCAGATTGTAGTAGAGGCATTAATCAAGGGAGATAAGCACTGTATACTTTAGAGGTATATTAATCAAGGGAGACTTAAATGCATATTATAGATATTGGAGTCCAGTATTAAAATTACAGCTATGGTTAATAACGAGCGCTTAAAAATCAATATGAAGGAGATAAATACACTGTTAATGGAGAGTCTTAATCAAGGGAGATAACACTGATATATAGAGCGTATAGAGTCAAGGGAGATAGAGCACTGTATATAGAGTGATGTGATAAATCCACAGGGTAAAATTAAAGCACTGTAATTATATAGGCTCTAATCAAGGAGATTATAGTGCACACCTGATTAGAGGTGATAATTAAAGGTTGAGATAAAGCACTAGTATAAACGATACTTAGAGTCCAGTCATATTAGCACTAGCGATTATATAGAGGCCTTAATCAAGAGGGAGATATTAGTACTGATAATTTAGAGAGCTTATACTCAAAGGGATAGATAAGCACCTGTACTATAGAAGAGCTGAGAATGGCCCCACACGCCGGAGATTGAAAGCACTGTATAGAGGACTTAGTCCAGTTAGATTAGCACTGTTAGAGGCCCTTAACACAGGGAGGTATAGAACACTGTCTATATGAGGTGTGCCGTTGACTCTCAAGGAGATAACCCACTGAGTAAAATAAGATTGTAGTAATCAAAAGAGGGAGATTAAACGATCTTAGTATTTAGGAGTATTAATCCAAGTTAGAAGTTAGCATGTTTATAAGAGGGGCTTAATCATAAAGAGAAGTTTAAACATACAATATTAGTAGGCTTTATTATCAGCTGATGCACATAGAGCACTAGTAGATATGAAGAGAGCCAGAACCATATAAATCAAGAGAGACGTTATAAGCACTGAAAAAATATCCTAATAGGAAAAACTATTAGGGAAGCGTGAGGTCCACTTAAAGGGAGTTAAAAAGAAATTGCACTGTATAGAGGGCTAATCTCAGAGGAGTATTAAGTACCTGTATAGAGGGCTTAATCAGAGGCAGAAAAAGCCTCTGTTGATAGGCAGCAGCGTTACTCTCAATTTAGGATAGCTACGTCGTATGAGCTTAATCTCAAGGAGGATAAGTAACTGTTATAGAGACTTAGTGTCCAGATTAAGATTAGCACCTGTATAGTGACTTAATCAATCGAGATTAAGTAGCGTGTATAAGTAGGCCTCTTAATCAAGGATATTTAAATACTGAATCAGAGGCTTAATCTAGGGAGATAAGACTGTATAGATGCTAGATGCAAGGGTGGGCATATAAGACTGTATAGTGAGGGCGTGTGATATCGAAGGGTGAGATAAGCGACTTGGTTAGAGGACTTAGCTCCAGTTAGATTAGCACTGTATAGTTGACTTAATCAAAGGGAGATATTTTTTAGTACTGTATAGTAAAGGCTTAATCAAGGGAGATTATAATACTGTATAGAGGGTCTTAATCAAGGGAGATAAAGCACTGATATAGAGGCTTAATCATAGGGAGATTAACACTGTATAGAGGCTTTAATCAAGGGAGTAGTAAACACTGTTATTAAGCCACGGCTTAATCAAAAGGGAGATAAGTACTGTATAGAGCTTAATCAAAGGGAGATAAGTACTGGTATACGAGGGCTTAATCAAGGGAGTATTTAGCACTGCTTAGAGCTTTAAATCAAGGGAGATAAGACACTAGTATAGAGGCTTAATCAAAGTGGGAGATAAAGCACGTATAGAACTTAGTTAACCAGCCTCCTCACGATAGCCCACCCTGGTATAGAGGCTAATCAAGGGAGATAAGACTGTACCAAGTCCATAGAGGTATAATTCAAGGGTGAGATAATACTGTATAGAAGGCTTCAATCATGGAGATAACAGTACTGTATAGACCGCTTTAATCAAGGGGATATAAGTCTACTGAATAGAAGGCTTAATCAGAGGAGATAAACACTGTATAGAGTGCTATTTAATCAAGGGAGATTCTAGACACTGTAGTAGAGGCTAATCCAAGGAGTATATAGCTACTGGGTATAGAGGCTTAATCAAGAGGATAAGTACCTGTATAGAGGCTTAATCAAGGAGATTAAGCACTGTACTAGAGGCTTATTCAGGGAGAATATATAAACCTACTGTATAGAGGCTTAATCAA